>ML360828.1:0-49620 GCA_005239505.1 Nicotiana paniculata
GTAGAGTAGTTATATATATATATATATAACTACTCTACCGTAGTAGGCTCGTTCATAGGCACTCGGCCATAATAGGCTCTATATCTCGGCCAACTGGGCTCGCTCATAGCCACTCGACCACAGTAGGCTCGGTATATAACTTACCATCTGATTAGAGGTTACCCAATAGGGGCCTGCCCATGATTATAGCTCGATGATAATAAAAATAATGTAATACTGCATATATAGGCTCTCTGCTCTCTTGACTAGAACAAGAAAATACTCAATTGAATATGAAGTCCCGTTAAGGGAGAATACTGTAACTTATGAGGCTAAAAAAATTATACATAAATTTCGGAATATGAATTTTTGTTTATGTCTCATCATCAAACTCATGTAATTACGTGATCATGCCAAAATGAAGGAAGGGATCAACCAAACATACCTTGAGTAGGGGAAAATCTGTTCAATATTCTTGGGAAAAGATGCACTTTACTCCCTTAGAATCCCAAAACCTCACGTTGCTTAAGGCACAATCTTGTGTGAATTATTGGATAACTCATGTTACTATTACATCAGTTCTTATATGAACTTGCTGAAACATACTTCATCACCTTGTAGAGATCCAAAGTGAGTTTATAAAGGTGTTTAAGCCTTTAGGTGTGGGCCCCACATGGCATAATGATTTGGCATATAAGATTCATAATTTAGGTCTTGATCCTTGTTCCAATTGCTGCCACATTTGCTTAATTAATCTTATCCAAATGTTATAATTAATTAACCACTAATCTCTTGATTAACTTAATAATCTTCCACTATGCTATAATTAACCAATTACCCACATAATTCAGAATTATCTCAAATTACTTAAATTACTACTCATTTTTAGCAAACCTTATACCCGTCACTACCATGATCAATTGTTACTTTGTATGGCACTAGTCCATAAATACCAGGTATTATAACTTGGACTATATTATATCCCAAATTCCCTAACTTTGACGAAACGTATCTTCTTCGATTTGCTTACCCTCTCACCTTCACGAATTTACTTATCACTTGCTTGAAATATCATAATGCTTATAATCTCAAAATAATCTCATTCCCTAACTTACATCGATTAACTTACGACAAAACTTTAACGCACGAATATGCGGGATGTAAAATCTCCTTTCCTAGCTTTCATCAATTTACTTATGGCGTATTTTCACGTACGAACACATGGGGTGTAACATCATTCTCCCTTTTGAACATTCGTCCTCAAATGTTGACTGATGCACTTATCATTTTCATAACCTATGTCTTCCGAATACTTTAGTATTCTCCTTGTCATCTAGGCAACTATTATGTCAATAAATCCAAAGGCCAAGGAATTCCTCCCTTTAGGCCTCTTTCTCACACCATGACTTGTAGTCGGAATCCTTCCAATATTGTAACTGTTGCTACCTTCTATCATGCAACCTGTACGACTCTAGACCCGGCAATTCTGAAAGGCATGGAGCTTATCGATCAAACTGAACTCGAGCAACACCTAATAAGGATTACTACCCGTCTGTCTGTCTGAACCTGAACGCATGAAATGCAGAGCCCCCACAAAAGGGACGTCAGTACGAAATAATGTACCGAGTATGTAAGGCAATATACTGAAAGCTGAAACTGGACTGATAATATAATATTTGAAAGTAACTGGAAGTCAAAGATAATCTAAAGATATGCTCACCTGCTAATACTGATTCAACTCTCTCAATATAGTAAGTAAAATAGATATCCGACCTTATAAGGCTCGGTATATATATATATATAAATGCTCTGCCGTATTAGACTCACTCATAGGTATTTGGCCATACTAGGCTTTGTATCTTAGCCAACTGGGCTCGCTCATAGGCGCTCGGCCACAGTAGGATCGGTATATAACTTACCATCTGATCAGAGGTTGCCCAATAGTGGTTTGCCCATCGATTATAGCTCGATGGTAATAAAAATAGTGTAATACTGCATATCTAGGCTCTCTTCTCTCTTGACTAGAACAAGATAATACTCAATTGAATATGAAGTCCCGATAAGGGAGAATGCTGTAACTTATGAGACTAAAAAAATGTACATAAATTTTGGAATATCAATTTCTCTTTATGTCTCGTCATCACACTCATGTAATTACGAGATCATGCCAAAATGAAGGAAGGTCTCAGCCTTAACATATCTGGAGTAGGTAAACATTTGTATGATATTCTTGGGAAATAATGCACTGTACTCCCTTAGAATCGTAAAACCTCACGTTGCTTAAGACACAATCTCGTATGAATTGCTGGATAACTCACGTTACTATTACACCAGTTCTTATATGAACTTGCTGAAGCATCCTTCATCACCTTGTAGAGATCCAAAGTGAGTTTAGAAAGGTTTTTAAGCCTTTAGGTGTGGGCCCCACATGGCATAATGATTTGGCCACTAAATTCTCTTAAAAAGTGCCACCTTTGTAGCTACCCGACCAGTCGTTTTAAGAATTGAAGCTCTGTTCGGTGGCGTAAGGTATTGAATATCGTCACATTATGTACATCGACCTGCGTGCATGGTTGGATTCAGTTACCGGATGATTCAGAGTCGAATTGGAAGAAGGACTATTATTTTGGAAGCTTAAACTGTGATGTTTTGACCGGAATTTGACTTTTATGTAAACGGCTCCGAATTGAGTTATGGATGATGTCAGAAGCTTCATATGGTGAATTTGGGCTGAGGAGCGCATCCGAAATGTATTTTTGAGGTTTGTGGTAGATTTAGGCTTGAATTGGCGAAAGTCAGAATTTTGGCGATTTTGGCTGATAGGTGAAATTTTGGTATCGGGCTCCAAATGGATTTTCTGTAGTGACTGTAGGTTCGTAGTGTCATTTATGACCTCTGTGTAAAATTTGAAGTCATTCGGACTAGTTTTGACGTGTTTCGGCATCGGTTGTGGATTTTGGAAATTTCATAAGTTCTTAGGCTTGAATCCATGCATAATTGGTGATTTTGATGTTATGTGATGTGTTTTAAGGCTTGAATAAGTTTGAATAAGGTTATGGGACGTGTTTGTATGTTTGGTTGAGGTCCCGAGGGCCTCGGGCGAGTTTCAGGTGGTTAACGGATCAATTTTTGGCCTTGAGTGATGGCAGATTTTTTCTGGTGTTTTTGGTTCTGGTTTCCTCCTATGCGATCATGTAGGATTAGCAGAGGGAGCTGGGTATGTTTTGCTACGCGATCGCGTAGTGGAGGATGCGATGCGTGAGAGGGAAGTCGTTGGTCTTCGCAAACACGTGGCCTTGTTTGCGTTCGCATAGAAGGAAGGGAGCGCGTGAGGTCGAGTTGGTCATGCTTCGCGATCGCGTGAAGGTGTATGCGATCGCTTAGGGAAATCTTGGGCTGTGATGCTTTTGTTATTTTCAATCGCGTGTGTATTTCCGCGATCGCAGTGAATAAAATGCCTGGGCAGATTTCTTTTAAGTTCAAAACGAGGGCTTAGTCTATATTTTTCAAAACCCATTAGGGAGCTCGAGAGAAGGTGGAAATTGAAGGGATTTTCAGTGGGGTTGTTGAGGTAAGTGTTATTCAATCATATTTGGGTTAATTCCATGACTTAGTATCTATTTTTATCATTTAATTTGAAGAATTAGAGTGGAAATTGGGGAAAATGGGAGGAAAGTTTGAGAATTTCTTTTGATGATTTGAGTGGGCATTTGAGGTCGGATTTTGATGCTCTTGGTATGCATAGACTCGTGGGAGGATGAGGATGTTTTTGATGTAAATTTTATCGGATTACGAGACGTGAGCCCGGGGGACTTTTTGGGGCAATTTTTCTAATTTCGCATCTTAGCTTCAAATTTATCAGCTGAACTAGTTGCTTGTAGTATTATTTACACGATGCTATTGATTTGATTAGATTTGGGCCATTTGGAGTAGGATACGCATGGCATGAACGTGATTTCAAGTTTGATTTGAGCGGTTGAGGTAAGTATCTTGCCTAACCTTGTGTGGAGGAATTACCCCTTAGGAATTGAGTCTTCTATGTTGGTTTTAGTCCGAGTATGTGAGGTGACGAGTGTGTGCTCGGACTTATTTGTAGAAGGTTGACCTTTTAGGGTTCTTAGGTCCTTATATTCACCTTGTATGAAGTTGATCTTGATACACTTGAGTTCCTATGTGCTAGTTTCACCTCTACATGCTTTGATTAGAACTAATTGCTTTAGGATCCACCCTTATCGTCTACTTGACTCTGATTTGACTTAACCAAAGGTTTTACCTCTCTATCATCATGCTATATTTTCATAAGCTACCTATAATTAATTAAATTGTTGAATATCCTTCATAATTTGCTCAACCTCATAAGAGGTGTAGATAACTTATATCTTCGACTTGTCCTTACTTGGAATTATTTGACTCGTTTTGTCTTCTTATTGTTGACTTGAATTTGTGGATTTGTTGCTTGTCTTGTTTTTCCATGGTCAAGTTGTTCCATTTTGCACTTAGTATTCTGTGCCGTGATTATTCCTTGTGAATGATGTTCTATTGTTTCTTTGTGAATTGAAGTACTTGTATTGATTTATTGGCCGTATCTTATGTCATTGTCCTGATTGATTTATATATGAAGTGGTGATGTATGAGTTTTCTACCGTGCTATAATTGTTGTCTTTGGTTGTTACACTGCATATTTAAATTGGGACTACATACATATTCTGGGAGATCCCCCTTGTACTGCATATTTAAATTGGGGACTACGGACGTATTTTGGGAGATCCCCCTTGTACTGCATATTTAAATTGGGGACTATGGACGTATTTTGGGAGATCCCCCTTGTACTGCATATTTAAATTGGGGACTACGGACGTATCCTGGGAGATCCCCCCTGTGCTGCATATTTAAATTTGGGACTACGAACGTATTATGGGAGATCCCTCTTGTACTGCATATTTACTTTGGGACTACGAACGTATTTCGGGAGATCCCCCAGCACTGCATATTTACTTTGGGACTACAGACATATTCCGGGAGATCCCCCAGCACTGCATATTGTTTTGCGACTTCGGACGTATTGCGGGAGATCCTCTGTATTGTGTGATGATTTCGAAACTACGGGACGGGATCCTGGTAGATTTTATCAAAGGAATTATATTTGAGAAACAATTATTTTGAAAGTCCAATTTGGAAAATAATTATCTTGAATAAAACTATGTTGAAGGACATTCCTTTGGAAAAAGAATATTTGAAAAAATTTTATGTTAAACAAACTATGTTGAAGGATATCCCTTTGGAAAAGAATGTTTGGAAAATGCTTATGTTGAAAAAAATTGTGCTTAAAGGACACTTTCTTTGGAAAAGTATATTTGAAAAGCTTTTATTTGAAGAAAACTATGTCTGAGAGACATCTCTTGAGAAAATTATATTTCAAAAGAATTTCCCTTTAAAAGGGATATTACCTTAAAGCTTTCAATCTAGAAACTTGCAGGTGAAAGTTTACACTCGAAGATTTTGACCATTTTAATGGTATTTGTGGCTAAGGCCTGGTGTGGAGACTAATGCAGTGTTGAGTTACTACTTGTCCTTATTGTGTTGTGGTTTTCGGACTTGGGATGTGTTCCCGTCCATCCTTCTGTGTATTATTATTATGTTCCGTCGTTAATTGTTGTATTTCCTTCCACATTGTAGTTGTTATGTTGTTAACTATATTGTGTAGTCATTAAATAGGTGTCATGCCCTGTCATTCCTATATTTGTGCCTGTTGATTTATTAGACCAGTGGGTGCCTTGACTAGTCCTCGTCACTGCTTCACTGAGGTTAGTCTTGATTCTTACTGTTGACCGCTGTGGTGTGCCCATTCTACACTTCTGCACTTTTTTTGCAGATCCAGGTATTTATCGTTGGTAGTTGTGCGGACTCTTGCTGAGGAGACTCAAGGTAACCTGCCGTTGCGTTCGCAGGCTTCGGAGTCACCTTCCTATTCTGTATTTACAATGTTTTCACTTACATCCAAACAATTGTATTTAGAAGTTGTAGTAAACTCTTTTTAAAGCTTATGACTTGTACTACCGGGTTTTGGGAATATGTTTTTGTATAAAGAATCCTTTTTCATAAAATATTAGATTTTATTTATTATTTTTGCTATTCCATGAATGTTAGACTTACCTAGTCCTTAAGACTAGGTGCCATTACGATACCCAACGGAGGGAAAATTTGGGTCGTGACAACCTTGCTATGTAATATAAGAATCATAATTTGGGTCTTGATCCTTGTTAAAATTGCTACCATATTGGCTTAATTAATCTTATCCAAATATTATAATTAATTAACTATTAATCTCTTGATTAACATAATAATCTCCCACTATCCAATAATTAACCAGTTAACCACATAATTAAGAATTATATCAAATTACTTAAATACTACTCATTATTATCACACCTTATACCCGTCACTACCATGGTCATGTGTTACCTTGTATGGTACTAGTCCATAAATACCTGGTATTATAGCTTGGACCATATTTTATCCCAAATTCCCTAACTTCGACGAAACTCATTTTCTTCGATTTTCTTACCCTCTCACCTTCACGAATTTACTTATCACTTGCTTGAAATAGCATAATGCTTATAATCTCAAAATAATCTCATTCCCTAACTTACATCAATTAACTTACGACGAAACTTTAACGTACGAAAACGCGGAATCTAACATCTCCTTTCCGAGCTTTCATCAATTTACTTATGGCGTATTTTTACGTACGAACACGTGGGGTGTAACATCCCCCCCCCCCCCTTTTGAACATTCGTCCTCAAATGTTGACTGATGCACTTATCATTTTCATAACTTATGTCTTCCGAATACTTTAGTTTTCTCCTTTCCATCTAGGCAACTGTTATGTGACTAAATTCAAAGGCCAATGCACTCCCCCCTTTAGGCCTCTTTCTCACACCACGACTTGTAGTCGTAATCCTTTCAATCTCATAACTGTTGCTACCTTCTATCATGTAACCTGTATGACTCTAGACCCGGCAACTCCGAAGGGCATGGAGCTTACCGATCAAGCTGAACTCGGGAAACACCTAATGAGGAGGTCTACCCGTCTGTCTTCCTGAACCTGCACGCATGAAATGCAGCGCCCCTAGAAAAGGGACGTCAGTTTGAAATAATGTACCGAGTATGTAAGGCAAGATACTGAAAGTTGAAACTGAACTGATAATATAATATCTTAAAGTAACTGGAAGTCAAAGATAATCTTAAGATATGCTCACCTGCTGATACTGACTCAACTCTTTCAATATAGTAAGTAAAATAGATATCCGGCCTTATACGGCTCGGTATATATAAATATATATAACTGCTCTGCCGTAGTAGGCTCGCTCTTAGGCGTTTACTAGGCTTTGTATCTCAGCCAACTAGGCTTGCTCATAGGCGCTCGGCCATAGTAGGCTCGGTATATAACTTACCATCTAATCGGAGGTTGCCCAGTAGGGGCCTGCCTATCGATTATAGCTCGATGGTAATGAAAATACTGTAATACTACATATATAGGCTCTCTGCTCTCTTGACTAGAACAAGACAATACTCAATTGAATATGAAGTCCCGATAAGGGAGAATACTGTAACTTATGAGACTAAAAAAAATGTACATAAATTTCGGAATATGATATTCTCTTGATGTCTCGTCATCAAACTCTTGTAATTACGAGATCATGCCAAAATGAAGGAAGGGCTCAACCTTAACGAACCCCGAGTAGGAAAAAATCCGTACGATATTCTTGCGGAAGGCTGCACTGTACTCCCTTAGAATCGCAAAACCTCATGTTGCTTAAGACACAATCTCATATGAATTGTTGGATAACTCACGTTACTATTACATAAGTTTTTATATGAACTGGCTGAAGCATCCTTCATAGCCTTGTAAAGATCCAAAGTGAGTTTAGAAAGTTTTTTAAGCCTTTAGGTGTGGGCCCCACATGGCATAATCATTTGTCCACTAAATTCTCTTAAAAAGTGCCACCTTGCTATGTAATATATGAGTCATACTTTTTGTCTTGATCCTTGTTCCAATTGCTGCCACATTGGCTTAATTAATCTTATCCAAATATTATAATTAATTAACCACTAATCTCTTGATTAACTTAATAATCTTCCACGATCTAATAATTAATCAATTACCCACATAATTAAGAATTATCTCAAATTACTTAAAATACTATTCATATTTAGCAAACCTTATACCCGTCACTACCATGGTCATGTGTTACCTTGTATGGCACTAGTCCATAAATATTGGGTATTATAGCTTGGACCGTATTTTATCCCAAATTCCCTAACTTAGACGAAACTCATCTTCTTCGATTTGCTTACACTCTCACCTTCACGAATTTACTTATCACTTGCTTGAAATAGAATAATGCTTATAATATCATTCCTGAACATACGTCGATTAATTTACGATGAAACTTTAACGTACGAAAATACATGATGTAACATCTCCTTTCCCAGCTTTCATCAATTTACTTATGGCGTATTTTCACGTAGAAACACGTGGGTTGTAATAGTAGTCTAGGTTGTTATTCACTTTAATAGCTTCTTTGTTGATTTGGTAGCTTCTTTTTATGCTTAAGTGAGCAATAAGCCTTTTGTTTTCTTAATGCCACAGTTCTTTCCAAAGATGGGTTTTGTGTGAACCGGGTGGCTCTTCCCAACGACGGATGGTGTGAAAACCTTCTTAAGGGATTGAGTCTGTTTTTGATGATTAGGTAAAAACAGTTGTATTAATGAATAAAAAAGGTTGAAGCATGCTTCACTTGGTACCAACACACTTAACTACACGCTTATGGGTAAAAATAAGTTTTTTTGGAAAGAAATGACTCTAGTTAGTGACTTTGGGACTCTTGTGTTGACTTAGGCAATTATCAAGTGGTTTAGTTGAACCATTAGCGATTTTCAATGTTGAATTTGGTTGTTGTGGGCCCTCGACTTTATCCTCTTTAACAATCCAGCCGTGTGAGAGGTGAGATGTTTTGTTAAAAGTTCAATTACCAGTGTGAATGGTCTAGAACTTGCCCCGAATGTGTTTCTAGGCTAAATTCTACGTTCTGATTAGCTTGAGAAGTGATTGTAGGCTCTCCTTGACCCGTATTGAAACTTTCCATGGCCCACATATGATGTTATCCCTAGTCAACCCATTTGAGCCTAAAGCCTTTTTCTTTAGACAACCATGTTACAAGCATTTACCCGTTTTAATATGACCCTCTCTTGGCTCCCGAGATTTCCTTAACACTCATGAGAAACAAATGTCGAAAACAAAAGTTTGGGGAAGAGACGAGGAGTTTGAAAGTGGTATCAAGGCACAAAAAAAGAAAAGAAATGAAGAAAAGTAAAGGCAAAGAAAAAGAAACAAAGAACAAAAGAAAAACACAAAAATAAAGTGAATAATTTGAAGGGTTGAAGGGATTCAAAAGAAAGCAAAAGTGCAAAGAATGGAGAAAACAAAGAAGGAGAAAATGAATATCATGACCAAGAAAGAGTTATTTCAAGTCTCTCTAGTTCCCTTAAGGAAAAAGAAAATGACTCAAAGAGTCGGCAAAGCATGAGCCACAAAGAGAAAATGGAGCTCTTAAGGAAAGATGACAGCGTTCTATTCCAAAATTTCCCACCATAGTCCAAAAGTCTTTATTACATGCCGAAAAAGCCGTACGTGATTTAAAGCCGAGCAAGCTTACATTAGTGGTGATATCCATGAGGGGAAAGCATATGGTACTTAGAGTTGTACTTTTGACATTCTTTTGAGAGTGACGAGCGAACCTTTCATTAATCATTGAATTGAGTGCTACATTGTTAAGTGGGATGAGCTAACTGAGAGTATAGGAGGAGGAGTTTGGGATCCACAGTGACCTTCATGAAAGTGTGAACTTCCTGGATGAGTAAAGTCAACTCTTGATGCTTAAGTGTCATATTAGAGTTATTTGTACTTTAACATTCAAAACATTGCCTTGTTGATAATTCATGAGTGTGTGGGTAATTGTTGGTCTAAATTGATGTGTGCTTGATTCAACTTAGGCAAGTTTAAATAGCTCTTTTCTTGTGGAGGTGGGAATTACCTTATTTGATTGAGGACAAGCAAAAGCTTACGTTTGGGGGAGTTGATAAGTAGTGATTTTGACTACTTATTTGCACTCGTTTACTTTAATTTTAGCTCGAAAATGCTTAACGGTATTCACCAAAAACTGATAAAATGTGCTTTTTTGCAGGAGTATTGGAAAATGAGCCAAAATGATGAAATTCAACTGAAGAATGAGCATTTTTGGACAAGGACTAAAACCAAGCAACAAAGGTAAAAGTGCGGACTGCACAATATTGGGTGCGGCCGTAGACCATGAAGGGAATTCTTTTAGAGCCTCTTTGCAATGTGCGGCCGCAGTAGATTGAAGATCAGAGAGTTGGAGTTCTAGTCCATGAAGAAGTGTGGACCACACTATTATTGTGCGGCCGCAAAAGTCCAGAGTGCGGCCACACTCATTAATGTGCGGTCCATAGAACTTGAAGATGTGCAGCCGCAGAAGTCTCTTCTGTCAAGATCAGCTTCAAAGTGCAGACCGCACACAGAATTGTGAGGCCGTAGAACCTCCGAAAGGGCAATTTTGTTAGAAAATTTCAGTTGTGTATAAATTGTTCTTTTTGTCAAATTTAGGTCAAGTTTGAATTTCAGAAAGTAGATAGCCGTTTTTACTTACTGATTTGGGAAACTTTGAGATAGTTTATCTATTTTACATTGGATTTTCATCCCTTTATCATCTAATATGAGTTTAATCATCTTTTCTTCTTTAGTTTCTCCATTTTTTCCTATGAGTAGCTAAATTTATAGCTAGGGTTGTGACCCAACCCTAGTTTGGGTACCTAATGGGTGTTTGATTTAGGGCTTGTTTAAGGTTGGGTGTGTGATATTTAGCCTAAATCTTACTTCAATTTAAGAGTTAATGGTTGCTAACATTGATTCATGCCTAATGGCTTAGTCTCTACTTGAGAAAGAAAGACTAAGTCTAGGAAAACTCGGCTAATAAGAAATTGGGATGAACTCAAGAAATTGATAGTCCCAATTAAAGGGTTGAATCTAGAGATAGTAAAACCCGACTTGAGCATATATCAACGGTTTTGTGAATTACCCATTTGGACTTGAGAAAGCCAAATTAGGCAAAACCACTATATTACCGAGAAGTATCGAGTGGGTAATTGCGTGTTGATTTCTACATTACACCTTGACAAATGAAACATACCCTAAAGCCTACAACCCGTTAGGAAACCACCTAGGTGTAAGTCACGACCCTAGATCTTTTATAAATTTACAAAAAAAAACACCAAAAAAATTGTTATCTAGATTTACATTTGCAAACGGTAGCTTAAATCTTAGAAGTAGACAAAACAAACCAAGTATGTGGAAGTGCATTTTATCCAAGTCATATGCTTAGTCCGAGTATATACCTAATCCCATATAAGCTCTCTGAGGAATCGACCCCGACTCCAAGTTGGGTAATTATAATTGCATCGACCGCTTCATAATCCCAATCAGGGGTGTGAATTTGGGCGACATCAGCGGTGAAGTTTATTGCAAAGTTTTTCCCTCCCGGGCACATGGCTACTCTTCGGGATGAAATATTATCTTTCAAGTAAGATCCAATTAAACCTTTGCATAAAATTTAGGAGAGATATCGGATAATGGTGAAGGAGTGACTGAAAAATGATATGACCGACAACATGATCAAATAAACTTTCTACCGTTGTATTAATACTATGAACCAACGTATGGTCAATAAATTGGCTGGATGCAACTTTATGACAATACCTTATGCGGAGGCATGTGAGATTTTTGATGAGATGGAAGAAACTTCTTCGACTTTGCAATCCCGATCTAATGCTCCCCAAGGTGATCCCAACATGATCCATCTTCATAAATAGTTGCAAGACCATATGCAAGTTGTTGCCAAATTGACCACAATTATGACTCAGCTTGATAAGACCCAACTCCATCAAACACAAGCTCCTAAGCAAGTTAATACTATGGATGGAGTAAATGTTTTAGCCAATAAGAGGAGGGTTCACGGTCAACAATTTCAATCTCGAGTGGAGAATTATGCACAAAATAATTGTAGATTTGACCAAGATGATTCCTATCAAGAGCAAGAAGAAGAGGTACAATTTGTGAAAAATTACCAAGGGAAACAGAGCAATTTTCAAGGCTCCAATCAAAGTTAATGGCATTTTCAAAAATAACCAAGGCAATTGGGGTTGTAACTGTCACGCCTCGAACCTGGGGGAGGTGAGACCAGAATCCGATGCGTCACTTATCCTTGCGTACCAACTTGCGACTAAGTGACTCTAAACATATAATGTCATACTTTGGCCATGGGCCACATTGCAAGACAATTTGTGAAGCAAGATATAAAATTGAATGGAAACTAATGCTAACTAAACATCAAGATAAAGCAGGGCCGACAAGGCCATCATAACTAATACAGCTGTCAAACCAGCAAAATATACATACTGGGCCTACAAGCCCAACATACTGCACTAACTGACAGGATTTGTCTACAAGCCTCTGTTGATGTATGTACTGTGATCGGAAAATGGCCCTGACCTACCATAACATATATATACATATAAGAACAAGATGTACATAAAAATCTAGACCCGGCAACTTTGAAAGATGTGGAGCTTACCGATAAAGCTGAACTCGGGCAACACCTACTGAGGAAGTCTACCCATATGTCTGTCTGAACCTGCACGCATGAAATGTAGCGCCCCCAGAAAAAGGGATGTCACTACGAAATAATGTACCGAGTATGTAAGGAAATATACTGAAAGCTGAAATTGAACTGATAATATAATAACTGAGAGCAACTGGGAGTCAAAGATAATCTGAAGATATGTCTACCTGCTGATACTGACTCAACTCTCTCAATATAGTAAGTAAAATAGTTTTACGGCCCTATAAGGCTCGGTATATATAATTTATGTACCGTAGTATGCTCGCTCATAGGCGCTCGGCCATAATAGGCTCTATATCTCGGCCAACTGGGCTCGATCATAGACGTTCGGCCATAGTACGCTCGGTATATAACTTACCATCTGATCAGAGGTTGCCCAATAGGTGCCTGCCACCGATTATAGCTCGATGGTGGTGAAAATATTGTAATACTATATATACATATATATATATATATATATGTAGATTCTCTGCTCTCTTGACTGGAATTAGACAATACTCAATTGGATATAAAGTCCCGATACGGTAGAATACTGTAACTTATGAGACCAAGATAATGTATGTAAATTCGGAAGTATGAACTTCTCTTAATGCTTCGTTATCAAACTCGTGTAATTACGAGATCATGCCAAAATGAAGGAAGGGATTAGCCTTAACATACCTGGAGTAAGCAAAAATTCATATGATATTCTTGAGAAGGATTGCATCGCACTCCCTTATAATAAAAAAATCCCGTTGCTATTATAATATGGAGTCTCGTATGAATTTCTAAATCCCCTCACCTTTGTTCTT
The DNA here is from genome assembly GCA_005239505.1 of Nicotiana paniculata. Lineage (NCBI taxonomy): Eukaryota > Viridiplantae > Streptophyta > Magnoliopsida > Solanales > Solanaceae > Nicotiana > Nicotiana paniculata. The sequence goes on from ML360828.1 coordinate 13,529, forward strand.
GGCTTTGACTATCTGTATAACTCCATTACCAAATGGATTTTGGTATTACATCAAGATAAGTGGAGGGATCAGTATAGTTCTTGGCTTTGCATTCTGTCACGTCTTCAACATTTCTCCAAGCTATATCATTAAAAAAGAAACCAACCAAAGGTAAATAAGGACTTATTATAAAAATTGGTGTTATGTCCAAAATAAAGGTGTATCAAAGACTTTCATGTGTAAAGTAGGCACCATATGTGTTATGATTCATCATACATATTTGTGCCACTTTGGATTATCTTTAATGCCATGTGGCAGCCCCAAAGGAGGTCTTTATCCACTTAATTATCATAATTAATACCATAATTATCCCTGCAATTAATCAATTATTCATATAATTAAGAATTATAAAATTACATAAAATACTACTCATTTTTAGCACACCTTATACCCCTCACTGTCATGGTCATGTGTTACCTGGTATGTCAGTAGTCCATAAATATTGGTATTATAGCTTGGACCGTATTTTATCTCAAATTGCCAAACTTCGACGAAACTCATCTTCTTCGATTTGCTTACCCTCTCACCTTTATGAATTTGCTTATCACCTGTTGACTAACGTAATACTTATAACCCCAAAGTAATCTCATTCCCAAACTTATGTCTTAACTTACGATGAAACTTTAACATACGAAAAATGCGGGATGTTACATCTCATTTCCGAGCTTATATAAATTTACTTATGGCGTACTCCAACGTGGGGTGTAACACTAACAACCAAGGGAATTGGCATAAAAACAACAACAACACAACAACCAAGGGAATTGGGGAGACCAAAATCAAGGAAATTAGGGAAACAATAACAATCATGCAAATCGAGGATCGGGTTTTCAAGGGTCCCCAATGTACCAACAAGAAAGCAACCCACCTCATTATCCCTCCCATGGTTCAAGTTCTTCAAACAAGAAAATGGGCCGTATTTAGAACATGTTCAGCAAATGATGGAAAAGAATGTGTATTCGGATGCCCAACTTGTATCACATACCACATCAATTGGTAATCTTGAAGTTCAAATGGCGCAAATCTCTCAAGCTCTTAATACTCGTCCTAAGGGTGCACTACCAAGTGACGCAGTAGTAAGCCCAAAGGGTGGTAACAACACGGGGCATGCTATGATGGTTATCACAATAATTGGAAGAGGGGGGAATGCACCTACCTCAAATGAAAGGCAACTTGTGGATGATGACCAAGTGATCCAAAAGGAGGAAGTCCCAAGCAATACTGTTCAAGCACGTGATAAGGTTCAGATTGATATTAATGATAGTGTGGAGGAGACCCAAGAAGAGGTGAATCCTTCACGAGAACACATTATTGACATATCGAAACTGATAATGCAAAAGGCTAAGGCACCCTTGACAAAGCCTCCACCTCCTTACCCTTAAAGTCTTGCTAAGAAAAATGGTGAGAATCAATTCAAGAAGTTTTGTCAAATGATGAAAGGTCTCTCTATTAATGTGCCATCGGTAGAACCTTTGGATCAAATGTCCGGTTATGCCAAGTTTATGAAAGATCTTGTGACAAAGAAGAGTTCGATGAATTTGAAAATATAAAGGTCACTCACCAAGTGAGTGAAGCTGTTCAATCTATGGCTCCTACGTTGAAGGATCCCGGCGCCTTCACGATTCCTTGTACTATTGGGAGTACCAATTTTGCTAAAGCTCTTTGTGATTTTGGGGCTAGTATCAATTTGATGACCTACTCGACGTTCAAATATTTAGGGATTGGGAAACCAAGACCCACATCAATGAGGTTGCAAGTGGCTGATCGTACTATGAAGAGGCCATTGGGAGTGATTGAGGATGTTTTGGTCTAAATTGATAAGTTCATTCTTCTGGCAGACATTGTTATTCTAGATTGTGAGGTTGATTATGAAGTGTCGATAATTCTTTGGAGGTCTTTCCTTGCTACAGGTAAGGCCATTTGTGATGTGGAAGCTGGAGAACTCATTTTCTGGTTTGGTGATGAACAAGTGGTATTCCATGTGTGCTTCTTGTAACCAAATAGCAATGAATTGTGTTCTTTCGTGGACTTGGTGACCGACATTATTATTTATGACACAAGTGCTATAATCAATTATGGAAGCCGTTTTTCTCAACTTGGATGATGATGACATGGATGGTTTCCGGGAATGTGTGAACTCTTTGCAAGGAATGGGTTCGGTGATGACATCCAAATCCACTACTAAAAAGTAAATGGACACAGCCGCATGGAATATGATATACCCAATTATGAGTCGGGGTCGAATCCCACAGATAACAATATGTAGGAGATTAGGCATGTAAGATATTTATTGCTTTTTAAGCTAAGCCAAACAGTAACAAAGATGTTGAGAAAATATTTATAACTAATTGTGAAAATATAAACTAATCTAGAAATTAAGTAAAATGATCAATGGCTACAAGCATGGATACACAGGAATTACACTCAAGTAACGATCTAATGTATTTCACGATTTTATCAATATGGGCGAGTTTGTGTTAATTAGCCTCGGGTAATAATTCTTTATTAGCTTCTTCCGAAGACCAAAATACTTCCTAATTGAATTATCCCTAAAAGAATTAAAAGGTTAAGCACACCCGTATGTGGCTACAAGTAGTTCAATCCTATCCCTAGGTAGAATCTATAAAATGAGGGTTAACACACGTAGTTCTTGTTAATTTAACTTTATCAACCCCAAATTACAATTTTCAAGATTAATTCGAAGTTAATGGGCGAGTCTTAGGTTTAGCTAATCCATTTGGAAATATTAAAGAACAAGAATAACTAAGCAAATAATAACTCACTTCAGTATTAATAAAAATCATTCAATACATAAGCACAATAAGAGATTTAATCCAAAAATTAAATATGAATATTCCCAAACAAGATAAAGTATTGGAAAAAATACTATACACTAAGATATTCCATATAAAGCAAGGAAATGAGTAATATGGGTAAGCAAATCTCAATCAAAAGCTTCAAATCTTCAAATCCCAAGTGTGTATGCAAGAACCCTAGATCCAAAGCTTGTGTTTCTTACTCAACAGACTGAAAATTAGCCAAAGAACCCTTTCCAATAAGCAAGGTCGTGTATTTGTGGGTTTGGAATGGACAAAATATGAAATTCCTAAGTTGTCCACGTCTGAAGCCGTTGGCCGCTCCTGCATAAAATCACCATTCATCAACAACCGCAACTTAAGCTTTTGCTTGTCCTCAATCAAATCAAAACCAAAAATTAAATGAGACTCCACCATTTAAAGCTCAGTTAGCATCGCCATTATTTCCAATTCACATTTTCCAATTACGCACAACACTTATGGTTTGATTGATATTAATAATTAAGCTCAAGCATGTGAACTTCAACCAAATAACTCCTTCATTTAAAACTCATTCTTAAAAATACAATGGATTTTCAAAATAATTAAATGAAAACAACCAAGCCTCAAGAAGTGACTCAAAAGCATTAGTCTACTACATATGTAACGACCCGACTAGTTGTTTTTCTTTCTAGAACCCCGTTCCCCTAAATAAGACTCCCCATACATGATTTTAGTGCTTTACGACTTGCGCGGATGGTTAGTTCGAGATTTGGATGGGTTCAGGGTGAAATCAAAACACTTGGTTCCTTACTTTGGCTTTAAAAGGCTAAGTTTGACTGTGATCTATGTTTTGAGGAAACGAACTCAAATCCGGGTTTGAAGATTCCAATAGGTTCATATGATGGTATCGTACTTGGGCGTATGTTCAGTTGGGGTTTTGGATGACCAGGAGCGTTTCGGCGCCTAATAGTGAAAGTTGGCTCTTTGAAGGTTTTATAGTTCTTTACATTTGGTTTGGAGTAGGTTTTGGTATTATCGAGGTCCAATTGGGATTTGGAGACCGGGAGTAGTTCCGTATGGTTATTTAATAATTGCACACAAAATTTGGTGTTATTCCGAGTAGTCTATGTATGATTCGGCGCGTACGGAGCGATTTGGAAACATGAAGTTCATAAATAGATTCAATTTGGTTTTGGGGTATGATTCTTGGTTTTGTTGCTGTTTTAAACATTTTGGGTGTTCGATCAGGTCCGTATTATATTTATGGACTTGTTGGTGCTTTTGGACGGGGTCCCGAGTGGCTCAAGGGTGTTTCGGACCACCCGGAGCTGAGTTAGGAAAACTAGAAATTCCAGTTCTAGTTTCCTTCTTCGCGAACGCGGAAAGACCCATGTGTTCGCGATGAAGGATTTGGGCAGTGAGGAAATTTTCCCTTCGTGTTCGTGATGAGGGGGCCGTGTTCGCGGAGCCTTGAGGTCCCATGCCTATGCGTTCGTGAACGCCCCCTCGCGTTCGCTTAGAAGGAAGGACCTGGGGGAGGGCCAGTGCCATTTTCTCTTCGCGTTAGCGAAGGTTCCCTCGCGTTTGTATAGGGCTGGTAAGCCTCCACGTTCACGAGGTGCTGGTCACATTCGCGTAGGCCAGGCTTTCTGGGCCTGAGCCATTCGCCTTCGCGAACACGAGGCCTCTTCCGTGTTCGCGAAGAAGAGGGCAGCTGGGCAGTGTGTGTTAAAATCGGGACTGAAGCCATTTTTTTGTTCATTTATTGCAGTCTTGGACGATTTTGGAGCTTTAAAGAGGGGCATTAAAACCTAGCTTTTGAAGGTAAGTAATTTCTACCTAATGTGTGTTTAATACATAGATTACGGGTAGATTTTTAACATGTAAATATATGAAAATCATGGGTTTAGATGAAAAACCTAGGTTTTGATAAAAATGGGATTTAACCACGAAAATGGTTATGGAATTTAGTGAAAATCATATATTTGAGTTCGTGAGGTTATGGATAATAACTTTCTTCAAACATTTCCAGAATCCGGGCACGTGGGCCTCGGGGTGAATTTTAGAAACTCTTCAACTGTGGTTGGGTAATCACTTTAATAGTTAGGATATGAAATTTTGAACATGTATTGATTATTTTATATAACATTTGACTAGTTTCGAGACGTTTGGAACCGAGTTGAAGGTTTAAACCACATCCGTGGGCCGAAAAGTAAGTTTCAAGACGCGGTAAGTGTCTTTTCTAGTCTTGTAAGAGGAAATTAACCCCATAGGTGAATAGAGTTAATATGTGCTTCTATTTTTGGGGGTTACGTATGAAAGAGGTTTTGAGAGTCTGTACGTATCTAGTAGTTATGCTTATGTTCGGGTCATTTAGGACCCAAATCGTGTTATACTTGCGATGGTTGCACCCTACTTGTTAATTTAAGTGCTTAAATCATATTGGAACTTGATAAACAAATTGTAAAAGGTCGAATTTAATTACTTGAGTTTTGGATGGGTTACTTGACCGTTAATGAGAATTGGTGGTTCTTTGAATATTAGCCCCTTAATAATCATTGAATAAGTTGGTTATAAAGTATTTTTCTCTTCTTGAGGAGCAGGTCGAACGCCTCAGCAGTAGAATAAATACATCTATGGTTCGTGCCATTCGACCTCGGCAATGCACAATTTATATATTTGTATTTGGATCGGGCCGTATGACCTCGGCATAATTCGTGCATAATAATTCTTGGAGCCCAATTTATAATTTATATTGTTTCATTGGCTCGAGAGTTTAATTTTCTAAATGATGAAAATTAAGTTGGGATTTACTATTAGCGAAATAATTGTTTATTTATTTCTTGTTATTGAGTTTTCAGCTGTATTTATATAGCCATGCTTAATTAGAATTTCGGTATTTTATTGTTAGGCCATAGTAAGTGTCAAAGTTGAACCCTCATCACTACTTCTTCGAGGTTAGACTAGATACTTACAGGGTACATGTTGTTTATGTACTCACTCTACACTTCTGCACTTATCGTGCACGATCTGAGGCATGTGCATCTGATTATCAGTCCGGCACGCATCCTTTATTTCCACGAGACTTTGCGGTGAGCTGCATTCCGAGCCCGTTCTATAGCACACAAAGTCTTCCTTTTGCTTTTACTTTCTGTCTATTTCACTTCAGAGAATACTGAAGTATTTTTTGTATATTCTACTAGTAGCTCATACACTTGTGACACCAGATCTTGGAAATTATGCTAGTATACACATGATGATTTTTGGGTATTTACTTATCTCATTTTATCTTAAAATTATTTATTTCTCATCTTATTAAATTTTTACTTCCTATTTATGCACTAATTAAAATCAACTATTTTTAAAATTATTAAAAGAAACAATCATGTGGTTAGTTGACTGTTGGCTTGCCTAGCGATAATGTAGGGTGCCATCATAGCCTATAGGAGAAATTGGGTCGTGACAACATGGTATCAGAGCAGTAGGTTCACATAGGTATCACAAGTTATAAGCATGCCTAGAGTCTTGCGGATCGGTGCCAAGGCCTCCGTACTTATCTTCGAGAGGCTATAGGGTGCTAGGAAACTACTCTTTCTTCATATCCTATCATGCAGTTGATGTTATACTAAGTATATTTCTCTTATTCTCTCATAGATGGTGGGAACACACGCAATAGATGTTCCAGACCCTGGAGGAGTTGCACCCTATTGCTAGAGGTCGAGACAGAGGCCGGGGGAGGCACCGACCCGAGGTAAGGGATGAGGACGTCCTAGAGTCTCTCCAGCTATGCCACCAGCAGATCCCAGTAGAGAATCCCATTATTGAGGAGAAGGGAGAGGTGCCTGCAATAGTGCCAGCCCTGGTAGATTTCATGTCAGCATCGGGCTTCCAGGAGGTCATGGATCGTATGGTACGGTTCATGGACACTATGACTCAGGCTGGTTTATGTCCAGCAGACCCATCCGCATCTCAGACGGGAGGGGGGAGCACAGATCCCTACTGCTCAGGCTCCTGGGCATGCAGCTGTTGTATCAGACCATGGGCACACTACCTGTGGCCGGAACCCAGTCATGGCAGCAGCCATACCTGAGCCCAGACCAGCTGCGACCGACGAGCCGCAGAAGCTATATGACGAATGTACTAGGCTAAACCCTCATGTCTTCGGAAGTGAGCGACATGAGGATCCCCGAGACTTCATTGACCGGTTCAGGGACAGACTGCACAACATGAGTATATTAGAGTCGTACAAGGTGAATTTTACTACTTTCCTGCTGGAAGGTAGGGCCCGTATGTGGTGGAAGTCCTATCTTCTCAGCAGGCAAGCAAGTTCTCCTCCCATTACTTGGAATTAGTTTACACGCCTTTTCTTGGATAGGTATATAACACCTTCTCAGAGGGAAGAGTTTCGGTTTCAGTTCGAGCAGCTCCAGCAGATTCAGATGTCAATGACCGACTATGAGGCAAGATTCTTTGAGTTATCTCACCATGAAATTATGATACTTCCTACTGATGGAGAGAGAGTACAGAGGTTTGTTCCAGGGTTGCACTCTGGTATCTAGGCCACCATAGACCGAGAGTTTGATATGTGGAATTCTTACGAGCTAGTTGTGGAGATATCTCAGAGGATCGAGGTTGTCCGTCAGTGGAGCCGAGAGCAGATGTCGCGGGACAAGCAGTCCCATTATTGGAGGGTTTAGTGGTGCCTTTTCTGGGGGTAGAGGTCAGTTTGGGAGAGGTCAGCCGAGCAGGCCCACATATCCAGCATCGCTGCCTCCTCGGGGTGCTCCAGTGTGCCCTTATTTCAGTGACTTACCAGAGAGTTCCTACCGCCCACCAGCTATTTGGAGTTTCTCCACTGGGTATTCAGGCCATTAGGGTCAGACTTCAGGTCAGGAATTCACTGTATCGAGAGGTTCTTTCGAGTGCGAGGATTTCTGGGCTTGCGGCCAAGGCAGTGCAACAAGGTTCTTAGCCTATGATTATAACACCAGTATTCGCACCAGCTTTCTGGCCGCCTAGAGGTGGAGTCCAAGCAGGTGGAGGCCAGTCAGGTGGCGTTTTAGCTAGATTCCATGCTTTCCTGGCCAGACCAGATGTAGTGGCCTCAGATGTAGTGATCAAATGTATTATTTCAATCTATAATAGGTATGCTTCAGTATTATTTGATCCAGGGTCTACCTATTCAAATGTGTCATCTATTTTTGCTCATTTCCTAGATGTTCCTCGTGAGTCCTTGGGTGCTCCTTTTTATGTGTCCACTTCGATGGGCGATTCTCTTATTGTGGATCGGGTCTATCGGTCTTGCATTGTTACATTCTATGGTTATAAGACTAGAGCAGATCTTCTGGTGCTTGATATGACCGACTTTGAGGTCATCCTGGGCATGGACAGGCTATCTCCATATCATACCATCCTTGATTTCCATGTCAAGGATGTTACCTTGGTGATAGCAAAGTTTCCTAGATTGGAGTGGAAGGGTTCGTCTGTCAGCACACCTAGTCGGATCATCTCTTTTATGAAGGCTCGACACATGGTCGAGAAGAGTTAATTGGATTATCTAGCTTATGCTTGGGATACAACCATTGAGACTCTAGTGATCAATTCAGTTCCTGTAGTTCGGGAGTTCTCCAAAGTGTTTCCTTATGATCTTCCAGGCATGCCACGAGATCGTGATATCGATTTCTGCATTGATTTGTCTCCAATTACCCATCCTATATCTATTCCACCGTACTGTATGGCTCCGAAAGAGTTGAAGGAGTTGAAGGAACAACTTTAGGAGTTGCTAGCAAAGGGGTTCGCCAGGCCGAGTGTATCTCCTTGGGGTGAACTAGTGTTATTTGTGAAGAAGAAAGACGGGACTATGCAAATGTGCATTGATTACCGCCAGTTGAACAAAGTTACCATCAAGAACAAGTACCCATTGTCGTGGATTGATGATTTTCTTGACCAGTTGCAGGGTCCCAGGGTGTTCTCTTAGATCAGTTTGAGATCGGGGTACAATCAATTGAAGATTCGGGATTTAGATGTTCCGAAGACTGCTTTCGGACTAGATATGGCCATTACGAGTTTTTAGTGATGTCATTCGATTTGACTAACACCCGGTGACATTTATGGATTTGTTGAACAAGGTGTTTAGGCCATACATTGATTCGTTGTCATTTTCTTCATTGATGACATCTTGATCTACTCGCGTGGCATGGAGGAGCATGAGCAGCATTTGAGTGTGGTGCTTTAGACCTTGCGAGAATAGAAGCTATATGCTAAGTTCTTTAAGCGTGAGTTTTTTTGGATTCTGTAGTATTATTGGGGCATGTTGTATCAGGCGAGGGTATTAAGGTGGATCCCAAGAATATTGAGGCGGTTCAGAGTTGGCCTCCTCCTACTATGGCGACTGAGATCAGGAGCTTCTTGGGGTTAGCAAGTTATTATCGCTGATTTGTGGAGGGCTTCTCATCTATTGTGGAACCTTTGACTAGATTGATGCAGAAGGGTGCTCTGTTTCGTTGGTTTCATGAATGTGAGGCGAGCTTTTAGAAGCTCAAGACAACTTTGACTACGACACCTGTTCTAGTGTTGCCTTCTGGTTTGGGGATATATACTATGTATTTTAACACTTCACGCATTGGTTTGTGTTGTGTATTGATACAGAAGGGGAGAGTTATTGCATATGCTTCACGTTAGCTGAAGCCCCATGAGAAGAGTTACCTTGTACATGATTTGGAGTTGGCTGCGATTGTTCATGCTCTTAAGATCTTGAGGCATAATCTTTATGGGGTGTCCTGTGAGGTCTACACTGATCATCGGAAGTTGCATCATTTGTTCAAGCAAAGGGATCTCAATTTGAGGCAGCGCAAGAGGCTTGAGTTACTGAAGGATTATGATATTACCATTCTTTATCATCCGGGCAAGGCGAATATAGTTGTGGATTCCTTGAGCAGAAAGGCGGAGAGTATGGGTATCTTGGCATTCATTTCAACAGAGGAGAGGGAACTAGTTTTGGACATTCATTCATTGGCTAACAGACTTGTGAGGTTTGATATTTTAGAGCCGAGCCGAGTTCTTACATGCGTCATTTCCAGTCATCACTATTTGAGCAGATTAAGGTCCGACAGTTTGATGATCCACACTTGTTGGTTCTTAGTGAGACGTTACTACAGGGTGGTGCCAAAGAGGTTACTATCGGTGAGGATGGTGTCCTGCAACTCCAGGGTCGCCTATGTGTTCCTAATGTAGATGGATTGAGCGAGCGAATTCTAGAAGAGGCACACAGTTCTTGGTATTCTATTCATCCAGGTGCTACGAAGATGTATCGCGACCTGAGGAAATATTACTGGTGGAGGTGGATGAAGAAGGACATAGTTTAGTATGTTGCGAGGTGTTTAAATTTCCAGCAGATTATGGATGAGCACTAGTGTGCAGGTGGCCTACTTTAGCAAATGACTATACTTGAGTGGAAATGGGAGCGCATTACTATGGACTTCGTAGTTGGGTTTCCACGGACCTTGCGAAAGTTTGACGCAGTTAAGGTCATTATCGAAAGGCTTACCAAGTCGCACGTCATTCCGATTGTGACCATGTGTACTCCAGAGAGGCCCAGATTTATATTCAGGAGATAATTTGGTTGCATGGTGTTCCTGTTTGCATCATATCAGATAGAGGCCTTGAGTTTACTTCACATTTCTGAGAGCAGTACAGAGTGAGTTGGGGACCCGGGTAGAGCTTAACACAGCCTTTCATCCACAGACCGACGGGCAGTCATAGTGGACAGCTCAGATTTTTGAGGACATGCTCAAAGCGTGTGTGATTAAATTTAAAGGTCAGTGGGATCGATTATTGCCTTTAGCCGAGTTTAAAACAACAGTTATCAGTCCATCATCGAGATGGCTCCATTTTAGGCTTTATATGGTCGGCAATGTCGTTCTCCCATCGGATGATTTGAGTCCGGCGAGACTAAGTTATATGTTACTGATTTGGTGTAGGATGACTTGGAAAAGGTAAAGTTGATTCAGGAGTGACTTCACACAACGCAGTCAAGACAGAATAGTACACGGATCAGAAGGCGAGTGATTTATCATTTATGGTGGGCGAGAAGTTTCTCTTGAAAGTTTCACCGATGAAGGGGCTCATGAGGTTCGGGAATAAGAGCAAGTTGAGCCCAAGGTTTGTAGGACCATGTGAGGTGTTTAAAGGAGTTGGGGAGGTTTCTTATGAGCTTGCTTTTCCTCCTAGTCTATTGGGAGTTCATCCGATTTTCCACGTGTCTATGCTCTAGAGGTATCATGTCGACATGTCACTCATGCTAGACTTTAGCACTATTCAGTAAGATGAGAGCTTGGGTTATGAGGAGGAGCCAGTAGCCATTGTCAATAGGAAGGTTCTCCAGTTGAGGTTTAAGAGGATTTATGCGGTAAAGGTTCAGTGGAGGGGAAAAATAGTCGAGAAGGTGACTTGGGAGTCCGAGGGGGACAGGCGGAGCAGATATCCACACTTATTCAGCACTCCGGGTGTGATTCTAGACTTGTTCGATGACAAACGTTTGTTTTGAGAGGTAGAGAATGTAACAAACCGACCTGTCATTTTGCTTTCTAGAACCCCGTTCCCCATAATAAGACTCCTCGTACGTGTTTTTATGTTTTATGACTTGTGGGGATGGTTAGTTCGGGATTTAGACAGGTTCGGGGTGAAATCGGAACACTTGGTTCCTTAGTTTAGGTTTAAAAGGTTAAGTTTGAATTCGATCAACATTTTGATTAAATGACACCGAAATCGATATTTGATGGTTCCAATAGGTTTGTATGATGATTTCGGACTTGGACGTATGTTCGGATGGGGTATAGGATGACCCGAGAGCGTTTCAGCGCTTAATAGTGAAAGTTGGCTAGTTGAAGGTTTTAAAGTTCTTTAAATTTGGTTTGGAGTAGGTTTCGGTGTTATCGAGGTCCAATTGGGATTTCGAGACCGGGAATAGTTCTGTATGGTGATATAAGGATTGCACAGAAAATTTGGTTTCATTCCGAATAGTCTAAGTATGATTCGGCACGTTCTGGGTGGTTTGGAAACTTGAAGTTCATAACTTAATTCAATTTGATTTTGGGGTATGATTCGTGGTTTTTTTATTGTTTTATGCATTTTGAGAGTTCGAGCAGGTCTGTATTATGTTTATGGACTTGTTGGTGCTTTTGGACGGGTTCTTGAGTGGCTCGGGGTATTTCGAACCAGCCGAAGCTGAGTTAGGAAAATCAGAGATTCCAGTTCTATTTTCTTTCCTCACGAACACGGAAGGACCCACGCATTCGCGATGAAATATTTAGGCAATCGGGTAATTTTCCCTTCGTGTTTGTGGAGCCTTGAGGTCCTAGGCCTACGCATTCGCGAAGGAACTGTCGTGTTCGCGTAGAAGGAAGGGACATGGGGGAGGGCCAGTTCCATTTGCTCTTCGCGTTTGCATAGGGAAAGGCTGGTAAGCCTCCGCGTTCGCGAGGTCCTGGTCGCGTTCACGTAGGCCAAGCTTTCTGGGCCTGGACCGATTTCCTTCACAAACGCGAAGCCTCTTCCGCGTTCACGAAGAAGAGGGCAGTTGGGCAGTGTGTTTTAAAATTGGGACATAAGCCATTTTTGGGTTCATTTATTGCACTCTTGGACGATTTTGGATCTTTAAAGAGGGGGATTTCAACCTAGCTTTTGAAGGTAAGTAATTTCTACCTAATGTGAGTTTAATACATAGATTATGGGTAGATTTTAACATGTAAATTTGTGGAAATCATGGGTTTAGATGAAAAACCTAGGTTTTGATAAAAATGGAATTTAACCACGACAATGGTTATGGAATTTAGTGAAAATCATAAATTTGAGTTCGTGAGGTTATGGGTAACCACTTTCTTCAAAAATCTCTGGAATCCAGGCACGTGGGCCTGGGGGTGAATTTTAGGAATTCTTCAATTGGGGTTGGGTAATCACTTAAATAGTTAGTATATGAATTTCTGAACATGTATTGATTATTTTATATAACATTTGACTAATTTCGAATCGTTTGGCTCCGAGTTGAGGGTTTAAAGCACATTTGTGGACCGAAAAGTAAGCTTTGAGATGAGTTAAGTCTATTTTCTAACATTGTAAGAGAGAATTAACTTCATAGATGAATTGAATTAATATGTGATTGTATACTGTTGAAATTAGGGCTACCCGATTTTACTATTTGATCGAGACTGGCACGTTGCATCGAAGGTCAGCTTCGGCCAAATTATGGAGCTGGGGCATCGAATTCGAGATCGAGGTTGGTATTAATCGAAGCCAAGAGAGACAGGCTCCGACTAATGTCGGAGATAGCTCAGTAATGGAAGAGCGAGATATCCGTGATTGGTCGAGGATCGTGGCATAAATTTCGGAACGGATCAAATTAGAGACGGTTAATTGCTAATTAACGGATTTCTTACTATAATTAGAGTTATACCATAAGTAGAATTCCTCTGCTATATAAAGAGGAGTTCTAATCATTTGTAAACTATCATCATTCACAGAGATTAGAGCAATACAACTTTCTTTCATACTTGTGTTATTGTTCATCAGTTTATTCCATCTCTTACTATTCTTGCACATATCAGTTCGAGGGTATCTTGACTCGAGGCTGAAGTTCTATTTGAATGCTGGTTTTATTTATTTGTAGTTTAATTCTATCATTTGCTTTCATATTTCAATTGGTATTAAGTGAAATCACATATCCTTAAAACCACAATATAAGTTTAATTGTTATCCAAATTTTAGGGTAAACAATTTGGCTCCCACCGTGGGGCTAAGGATAATACTGATTGTCCAGTACTGATTCCGATAACACACACTACTTTACACTTGTCCTTATCAGTACTTTTGTTTTTAGGATAAAATATGTCAAACTCACAAACAACACCCGCACATGGTGATAATGGCCTCAGATTTCACGAGGATAATGACAATGTAGTTGCCCCAGGGTCGAGGTGTCGCAGGTTGATCTTGAGGGAGAACTGATTTCCAACCCATTCGATGTCAGTTCGCATATCACCTTAAATGCAAATTTGGGTGCAGATCCCGAACGAAGTGTACGTAGAGAAGGCTGATCTGGTGGTCGAGGTACGTAGGGTATAGGAGATGGAGGAGTCAGCCTCCAAGTGATATTCGATATATTACAGGACTAACAAGCCACTACTGCACAACTACAAAATCAGCATCGAACACCGAGTGGGGTCGAACATGAAGTCGCCCGCCGAACAGATCCAGTGCTAGAAAGATCGAATGCCAGTGAATCGAGGACTGAACCCTCAATGATGAAGATGCTTGATAAGCTCACTAAACGAATTGAATTGAAAGAAAAAAATTGAGGCAAATGATAAGAAAGTAGAAACATACAACTCCAGGGTTGATCAAATACTGGGGGCACAGCCAATTTTGAAAGGAATGGTATCAATAAAGACTGTACAGAAGCTATTTCCTCCAGAGGGATATTGATAGAAAACCTCGGTCGAACAGAGACCGATATCAGCCGTACAACGCAGATCAAATAAATGGCGACCCCAGGCGCAATCCTATCCGAAATGATCAAAAGGCCGACTGGGGACAGAGTTATCGGGGATTCATGAGCAAAAGTGGTTTCGATAAGCATGTCGATCCCACAGAGGCATCGCGATTATCAGAGTACAACTTCAGTATCGATGCATCAGGTATTGTGTCGGCAATTGGGAGAATCAAAGATACTAGATAGCCCGGACCCATACAAACTGATCCTTCCCAGAGAAACCCCAATTTAATGTGCAAGTATCACGGCACGCATGTTCATAGAACTGAAGATTGCAAACAACTGAGGGATTAGGTGGCACATCTATTCAACGAGGGTCATCTTTGAGAGTTCCTAATCGATCGAGCTAAAAAATCTTTTAGAGAAAGGGACGCCAACCAGAAGAACAAACAAGAAGAGCCACAACATGTGAACCATATGATTGTCGGCGGGGTCGATATCTCACAAGGACCCGTGTTCAAATGCAACAAAGTATCAATTACAAGGGAAAAGCGGACCCGTGATTATGCGCTAGAAGGCACCGTATCATTCACCGATGAGGAAGTAGAAGGAATCTCTTAACCCATCAATGACGCTCCGGTAATTCCTTTCCTTATGGATAAAATTTAGGTTAAGCGTGTGTTAATTGATCCAGGGAGATCAACAAATATAATTCGGTCGAGGGTTGTAGAGCAGCTCGGCATGCAAGATCAAATCCTACCTGCAGCTTGAGTCCTGAATGGTTTCAACATGGCCAGCGAAACAACTAAACGAGAAATCATTTTGCTGGTGAATGTAGCTGGAACAATAAAAGAAACCAAATTCCATGTAATCGAGGGCGATATGAGGTACAACGCCCTGCTCGGAACTGGATTCACAACATGAGGGCAGTCCCTTCGACTCTCCACCAAATATTGAAATTTTGAACGCTGGACAGAGTGAAAATGGTATATAGAGAGCTACATGCTGCAAAAGAAATGTTCACGGTCGATGAGGTAATACCGATATCGGCGCTTTCGAGAGCAAAGGGATCGGAGGTCAAAGGAAACAGGAGGCCAAATAGCAACCACAGCCACCAGCCTCGACTCAGTCGGAAAAGCAGGGAATGGAAGAACAATACGACAACTATTGGATCCCTCGATCCTTCGTTTATTTAGGTGTAATTTGAGCGTATTATAGGTAAACCACTATATACAGACAAATTTACTGTAGAAATGGAGAAGATCTCATATGCTAGAGTATTGGTTGAAGCAGATGTTTCTCAACCCTTACCAGAATGTATTGAGAATGATACACATTTTGGTGTATTTCAACAGCAGGTGACATATGATTGGAGGCCAAAGTATTGTGGAGATTGCATAAAATTTGGCCATGACTTAGAAAACTGCAGAAGGATTAATATTGAAACAAATGAGGAACCTAACTAGGAAGTGGTCAAGAGGAAAAGGAGAAGAAATAGGAAGAAGAACCCAGTCTAGCAAGAAAAAGTGCTAGACAAAGAGCAGGGGAAGCAACAAGGTGGATCTGAAACTAGAATTACAAAGTCAGAGGCATAGATAAATGCCTCCCTAAATGCAGAAGAGGATCATACTGAACAACAAGCTGAACAATAGAATACCAAAGAGTCAAAAGGCAAAAACATAGATGTACATGATACCAAACAGAGAGAGCCTATGATGCTGCAGAACGCCAACCGATTTGCTGCTCTAAGAATTGAGGAACCTAGCACTACAGGGGGAGGGCATGTATGTGCATAGAGGATGGTAGACTCCCCATGATTGTGTGCACCTGGAATATTATAGGGCTAAACAAGCTCTAAAAATAGAAAGAGTTGAAGCTCTTTCTGGAAAGATATAAAATAGACATTATAGGTTGTGTGGATAAAGTTAAATAAGGTAAAGCAAGGAAAATTCTACAGAAAGTATCTAAAGGATAGAACTACTACTGTAACTACAACACAATAATAAATGGAAGAATTTGGCTCTTATGGAAGGATCATATTAATGTACATATTATCAATAAAGGAAAAGTATATCCATTGCTCAATAGAGGATAATATAAGCCAGTTTAATATAGGGTTTAAAGTGTTCTATGCAAAGAATACATTGCAACACAGGGAGGATTTGTGGCCTGAACTACAACAGATTGGTCCACCAATCAGTACACCATGGATTCTATGTGGAGATTTTAATAATGGTCTAACTACTGAAGATAGAATTAGACTACCAGTCACATCCAAGAAAATTCAAGGGTTCCAGGAAATGCATAATAATTTGCAGCCGGCTCCAATAAGATCAACAGGATGGCACTTTACCTGGTGTAACAAGTAGCCTGTGGAAAGCAGAGTATAGTAAAATAGATTGGGCTTTGGGCAACTTTCAATGGCTACAAAAGTATGGACATATTGAGGTAGACTTACTTAATCCAGGAGTATCTGATCACTCTCCCATTCTACTGAGATGTGGTCAGAAGAGGAGATTACACCCAAAACCATTTAAATTGTTTGTCAATATAATGGAACATCGTGAGTTTCATGCAATATTGAGAAGGGTATGTGAGCAGAACCAGGGTGCAGATGTTATGTGTAGTATTTGAAGGAAGCTAAAGCATTTGAAGCATGAGCTAAAGGACCTAAATCAATATATAGCCTCATATGCACAAAGGCTGAATCAAGCTAGACAAAAACTGGGGATTGTGCAAGCTACCATATGTACTCATCCTTTTTGCCAGAACATATTTGATCAGCAGAAGGAGCTACTAGCTGAGATTGACAAATGGAGAAACATTGAAGAGCAAACACCCAGACAAAAATCCAGGGAAAATTGGATTATGTGTGTAGACACCAATTCAAAGAACTTTCATGCACAATGGAAGATCATACAAAGCAAAAACACAATCATGTCTATTTATACAGAAACATGTATCAAACTCACAGACCCTACACAGGTGGAAACATAGTTTATTACTTTCTTCAAAGGGTTAATGGGTAACTGCAGCAAGGAGATTATATTTCCAAACTCATAAGTCATTAAAAGAGGGTCAGTGTTGAATATGGATAAGAAAACAGAATTGATAAAGCCAGTGACAGCTGAAGAGATAGACATAACCATCAATTATATGCCAACAGACAAAGCTCTATGGATTTATGGACACCATATAGAATTCTTACTAAGAACTGGGACTTAATGAAGAAGGAGGTGTATGCTGCAATACAACGCTTTTTTGAAACGCTAAAATTGCAAAAGAAGGTGAACTGCGCAGCTATTACTCTGATTCCTAAAGTTATCTCACCATCTCTGGTCAAAGACTATAGACCTATTGCATGTTGTAATACCTTGTACAAAATCATTGCGAAGGTGTTACAACTGAGAATAAAGACGGTGATTGGGAACATAATAGGGCACTCACAGTCTGCCTTTATAGAAGGAAGAAGTATCATTGATAACATAATTTTCAACCATGAATTATTCCCGGGATATAATAGGAAAGGTGTATCTCCTAGGTGTGTTATGAAAGTGGACTTAAGGAAAGCATATGATACTATAGACTGGAGATTATTGAGAAGAATGTTTAGTGATCTTGGATTTCCCTTCAGATTCATTGAGGGGATTATGGAATATGTCACAACAACTTCATATTCCCTGGTACTAAATGGAGGACTTACCAAACCTTTCCAATTAAAAAGAGGGATCAGACAAGGGGAACATATGTCCCCTTACCTCTTTGTAATTTCTATGGAGTACTTGCATAAAGAAATGATGCAGTTGGCAGAGAATGGGGATTTTAACTTTCATCCTAAATGTAGGAAACTGGGCATAATCTACATCTTATTTGCTAATGACTTACTCATGTTCTGCAAAGTAGGCATTGAATCCATTTGACTCATTCAAAGGGCTTTTAGGAGATTCTCTAAAGCTTCTGGACTATAAGTTAATATTGATAAGAGCTTTATTTACTTGGCAGGGTGGATGCATATGAAAAACAGGATATACTGAACTTACTGGGTTTGATGAGGGTACTCGTCCTTTAAGATATTTAAGAGTACCACTACCATCAAAAAAAAATAATTATACATCAATGTTTACCCTTAATTGAGAAGATTACAGAAAGAGTAAGGCGTTGGTCTGCAAGGTTACATTCATACTCTGGCAGATTACAACTGATAAAATCAGTGTTGTTTGGCATTCAAACCTACTGGGCACATATATTCATTCTCCCCAAGAAGGTTATGAAGATGATTAATACAGTATGTAGATCATTCTGATGGATTGGTGAAGCATCCATCACAAAAAAACACTGATATCCTGTGAAAAAGTCTGTATGCCCGAATCTGCAGGGGGATTAAATGTCATAAACTTATGCATTTGGAACAAAGCTGTTGTGATAAAGCAATTATGGGCGGTTGCAATGAAAAAAGACCGATTGTGTATAAAATGGGTTCCTAACTACTATATAAAAAAAAACAGGACTTGGAGCACATGCCTACACCCAAGACTGAAGCTTGGGTAATCAGGAAAATCAAAGAGATAAGGGAGAACTTGAAGAGGTAGCCCATGCAGGGATCCTTGATTGATCGACTGAAGATATTGCAGGTGCAAGAACCATTTTCAATTAAGCAGGCCTATCGTATGTTGATACCCTAGTATCAGAAAGTGCCTTGGAGGAGCATAGTCTTACAGACAAGTATCCACCCCAGATTCAAGTTCATATTATGGTTGGCTGCACATGAAAGACTATCTACTGTGGATAGACTAAATAAAATAGGAATACAGGTGCCACATGATTGTGCTTTCTGCAAAGCTACTACTGATACACTGCAACACCTATTCTTTGAATGCCCAGTAACTAGCAGAGTATGGACTAGATTACTGGTATGGATAGGCATGAAAATGAACATCAATGGATGGAAAGATGAGCTTACATGGGCAACCAGAATGGCTAGAAAGAAGACATGCAGAGTTGCAATCGCTATCTATTTATTTTCTATGCTAATATACACTATATGGAGGGAAAGGAGCATGATTAGATTCAAGCAAAGCATCTTTGAAAAACAAAAAATATGCAGAGAAATTGTCCTACATGTGCACATTTGAGGCATAAGACATCCATCATGGCAGCAGGCATTACATTGCTTAGATAGATTTGCTTAGTCCCTTTGTATGTAATGAACTATGTATCTTCTGTTTCCCAGGTTGCTTGAAGCAATGCCTATATTTGTAGTAGATGAATGCAATATGTTATCTAGGACTAGATTCAGATCCTGGATAGTAGCTGGTCAGCAACTACTTGGCTATGTACATATATACTTTTGATTAATACAATTTCAGTTTAATAAAAAAATACTCTTATATGCCTTATTTGAAGTTATTGGTTCATGTCCTCTCTTTTGTTGCCAAATATACTCTTACATACTTTAATTGTAATTGTTACCTCTTTATTGTTACATGTTATCTCTTCCGTAGCCGATTATCCTTAATTGAAGTTACTGTTACATGTTAACTCTTCCATAGGTTATTATCCTTAATTAAAGTTATTGTCATATGTTATCTGTTTCGTAATTGATTATCCTTATTTGAAGTCAATGTTTCATGTTATTTCTCTTATTGTTGAACTACTCTTACTTGATGTCATTATTACTTGTATGTCTTTCATCTTTGAGCTTATTTTCATTGCATTGTTATCATTCTTGTGTTGATTTACTTGTTGTACCTTGTGTTATGGTTGTTCTTGTTCTACTCGGTGTTGTTGAACCGTGGGCTATATGCGGTTGTGGTATTAGAACTGTTGTTGCGGAAACGTTGTGGTGCCATCACGACTTCTAAGAAGGTATATGGGGTCGTGACAACATACCTACGACAAGTCCCGAAAGAATAATCCAAACCCGATAGCCACAAAGTCAACCCTTGGTCAAACTTATGAAATTCCTAAACCCCCAAATAGCCAACTTTAGCTAAAAAAAAACCAAATCAACTAAGGAATCTCCAAATTCGGACATACTCCTAAGTCCAAAATCATCTTACGAATGTATTGGAACCCTCAAAACACGAATCCGAGACCGTTTATACAATAGTCATATCTTGGTCAACTCTTCAATTACAAGCTTCCAAATATGAAAATTTCGCTTCCAATTCTATCTCGAACCTCTCGAAGATCGAAACCAACCATACACACAAGTCATGTTACATCATATGAAGCTACTAAAGAATTTAAATCACCGAACGAAATGCAAAAACTCAAAACAACCCGTCATGACAATGTTGATCCTTATCAATCAACCAAGTCGTACAATTACTCAATATCATAAATATATACATACAAACTTCATTAACTATCTAGCGACTTAACCGGATTATTAACTAGATGTGCTTTAACCTAAGTGTTTGACAAATAGGTAAATATTTAAATTAGCAAAAGTAACATCTATTTATTGTTTCAGTATACATGCATTTTGAGTACATCTGAGAATGAGAAATACGAACAGGGGTTTGTCGTTGTATTTTTCCTCTGAGCTTCATCTGTTGAAAGAGGCTCCATATAACAATACCTCACAAGATAAGAGAAACAAAATTGTTAGTGAAATAATATAAAGTAAAATAAAATTAAATATGACATGGTTTGAAATGATTTTTGTTTGAAAATATTTTCAGAAAATAGTTTTGGAATTCTTTTTTTTTTAGGCTCGAATGTATATTTTGATTCCGTCTAGATATGAGAATGGAAAGCGCCTTGGTTGCAACTACAATGGCCAACTATGTCATTGTCTAAATTTCTTGTTCGACACATTTCTCATGTTTTCTTTTCAGATGAGTTTATCGCCATCGCCACGTTTATTTTCAGGTCCGGTTCGGAGGGTAAATTTGAGGGTCATGGCCTCAATAACTTTGATTATTTTCATCGATCGATGTATGATATTTGTTTGAAATTAACAGTGTCCCATCGATAAAGAAAACTAGCAACCAGTGTCAAAGTATTACTCTTCCCATACACATAATTGATACTTCACAAGGAAAGATGGTCATAACAGCACATGGCGTTGAAACGATCACCACTGACAAATGTCGAATACAAGAAAGGCCAAAAAATTCCTTGTACATTCCCATATACTAAGATAAAGCAACAAATCAGTAACATGTTGCTCAATGAGTGAGACTAGATTTTGGCCATTCTACTCATGCTTAATGCTCTCATGTACTTTCACTGTTAGTAATAACTCCTTTAGGACTGATTTTGAGTAAGCTGTTATCATAACTTCTTAGTGTGATACGAAAATCTCACCTATGGGCTTGTTCTGTTCTGAGACTGTTGTGGTGTTCTGTCACTTGCTTTAATAACTTAAACCTACGTAAAGGGAACTCTATTTAATATGTTCCCTATGAAGAAACCTTTAGTAAAGTTAGTAAATGAGTGCATATGTTTGTATTTACCGATTACTGAAGCCTTAAGCTACTCGGTGTGACTTCCCTAAAGTTGAAATTGTATATAGCTTGCTTATAGGACTATATGGTCAATCGTTTGTGCTTTGTGGCCCTTTCTTGATTGTATATGTTACTCTTATGAATATTTTGTAAATGATGTGCCACATGGAATGTGTAACGACCCAACTGGTCGTTTTGAGAATTTGCACTTTGCTCGGTAGTTTGAGGGCATGAGTAGCTCCATATAATGTATTATGACTTGTACGAATCGTCGGTTTTGGTTTTAAGGTTATTCAGAATTGATTTGGAAGAAAGATTCGCAACTAGGAAGCTTTAAATTGGAAGAGTTGACCAAGTTTGACTTTTTCCGAATTTAACCTCGGAACGAATTTTTGATGGTTCCAATAGGTCCGTATGGTGATTTTGGACTTGAGCGTATGCCTGGATCTGCATTTGGATGTTTCTAGAAGGTTTCAACACAAATTGGCGAAAATTGGAAATTTGAAGGTTTAAAAAGTTCAAAAGTTTGACCAGCGTTGACTTTGTGGATATCGGGTCCGGATTGTGGTTCCGCGAATCGGAATATCTTCGTAATGTCATATGATACTTTTGTGCAAATTTTGGTTTCATTTCGAATTGATTCGCTATGTTTCGGCATGAGTTTTCGAAGTTGAAAAGTTCAAAGTTCTTCATGTTCGAATTGAGGTGTGATTCGTCGTTTCAATGTTATTAGGTATGATTTAGGGTTTCAAGCAGGTGCGTGTTATGTTATGGGACGTGTCGGTATATTTGGAGGGTGTCCCGTGTGGGTCAGGTGAGTTTCGGACGAGGTTCGGACCATTTCTCATCCTTATTTTGTTGTTGGTAGCTGTTGGTGCTGGTGTGCACACCTGCGGTTGAATTAGAGCAGGTGTGATGTTCGCAGAAGTGACAATGCAGTCGCAGAAGCAAGGCGAGAGATGGCTGGGAAGCTTTGCAGAAGCGATTCTTTAGGCAAGGTAGCGCGACCACAAATGCGACAATAGTCATCGTAGAAGCGGTCTGTCTCGCAAATGCGAGTCTTTTCCCGCAATAGTGAAGGTCGCTGATGCGGCCACTTGTTCGCAAATGTGGAAAATGTTGGATAGAAGCTATAAAATTGAGGTTTTGGTTCTTTTATCATATTTTGAGATGTGAGACTCAGATTGAGGTGATTTTTGGAGCAATTTTCATCACAAAGATTGGGGTAACTGTTTTACACTTGGTTTTGATCTTATTTCATGAATCTATCTTTATTTTTTGGAATTGGTTGATGAAACAAGCAACTCCGGAGCAAATAGAGCGCACCAACATCTTCCGCTGAGCTGATAGCCTACTTGGAGGTTGACCTGTCTATCGGGACCTGCAGGCATGAAACATAGCGTCCCCAGGCAAAAGGGACGTCAGTACAAATAATGTACTGAGTATGTAAGGCAGCAGAATAACTGAAAGCTGAAACTGAACTGATAATATAATAATGAAAGTAACTGGGAATCAAAGATAATCTGAAGATATGCCTACATGCTGATACTAACTCAAATCTCTCAATATAGTAAGTAAAATAGTTTCCTGGCTCTATAAGGCTCTTTATATATAACTGCTCTGCCATAGTAGGTCGCTCATAGGCGCTCGGCCATACTAGGCTCTGTATCTCGGCCAACTAGGCTCGCTCATAGGCCCTCGGCCACAGTAGGCTCGGTATATGAATTTCCATCTGATCTGAAGTTGCCCAATAGGGGCCTGCCCATCGATTATAGCTCGATGGTAGTGAAAATACTGTAATAGTATATATATATATATATATAGACTCTCTGCTCTCTTGACTGGAAGAAGACAATACTCAATTGAATATAAAGTACCAATAAGGGAGAATATTGTAAATTATGAGACTAGGATAGTGTATATAAATTCGGGAGTATGAACTTCTCTTTATGTCTCGTTTAAACACATGTAGTTACTGGATCATGCCAAAATGAATGAAAGGTTTAGCCTTAACATACCTGAACCAATTCTCTTGACAATCCTTCTAACACATGCCAATCATGACGAAACACATAACGACGAATCAGAGTAGTGAAGAATCTGTATGATATTCTTAAGAAAGATTGCACCGTACTCCCCCAGAATCGCAAAATCTCACGTTTTGAAGGAAATATTGAAGCGACTCACGTTGCTAAGATAATATGAAACTTGGTTGAATCCTTGCTGAACGTTGTCTAACATTTCGCTATAAGACCTCTCTTTGAATTAGAGAGGTTTTATGCCTTAAATGGAGTGGCCCCCACATATTAATGGCTAAGCCTTATAATCTTACTCAATTGTGCCGCCTTTCCATTATAACATAAGAGTTACTAAATGAAAAAAGGGGCTGCCACGTGAAGGACTAATGATTCTTATCCCAGTAAACTAATTAATTAATTCCACTAAAAATAAGTAATTACCCAATTATCCACATAATTAAGAATTATCTCAGATTACTTAAAATACTACTTACTTTTAATAAAATTTATACACCTTACTATCATTTCCATGCGGTACCTTGTATGGTACTAATCCATAAATACTGAATATTTTAGCTCGGGTTGTATTTTATCCCAAAATATCAAACTTCAACGAAATCCATTTTCTTCGATTTGCTTACACTCACCTTCACGAATTTACTCATCACTTGTTTGAAATAGCATAATTCTTGTAATCTCAAAAAATTCCATTCCCGAACTTATGTTGATTAACTTACAACGAAACTTTAACGTATGAAAATGCGGGATGTAACATCTCATTTCCGAGCTTTCATCAGTTTACTTATGGCGTACTTTTATGTACGAAAACATGGGGTGTAACAATAAAACGCAGAATTATGTGTTATGTGATTGGTGTTGAGGTGAGCACATGCTAGGTGACGGACGTGTGGGCGTGCACCGTGTGAATTGTGACTTCGTTATTCCTGTGTTACTGTGTACTCACCTGATCTTATCTGCAACCATGAAATTCTTACGCACTTGAGTTATTGAGCTGTGACCCATGTTAGAAACTACGTCTAGGCTACTTGCTTATCTTGTTGGGACCCACTGAGGCCATTTCTGTTGTTGAGCTATCTGCTTTCATTACATTACATACTCTTTCATACGCATTCATATGTGTCACACCTCTTTTTTTACCACAAACCCTATTAGGAGGTTGCGTTGGAAGAGTTTTTTCAATTGAAGTGACGTTTTAAAAAAGGATTATTTATTATTCTGAGTCTCCACTTGGAATTGAGTTTTGGTGTTCCAAGTCACCTTTTATTGAATCCCTTATCAAAAGGAAGATTTGACTCCTAATTCATGGTCTACGAAAATAGAAGACTCAGTAAGGAATTTTGTTGACCGAGGAGAAGGTGTAAGGCACCCCTCGAGTCCCGTGGTTCTAGCATGGTCGCTTTATTGACTTATGTAAGGCTTAAATCAATTTTTTAGTTATTCTTGTATTTTATTGATTATGACTTATTTATTACCGCTTAATTAATTATTATATTTTATTAATTATGTTCACCAAGATGCAGAACGCACACAAGGTACTTCTTTGAAATTAAATGTTAAACCAAGATACGGAATGTACACATGGTTATAACATAATTATTTTAAATCTAAAGGCATCGAGACGCGGAATGTGCATATGATCCTTTTATTATTTAAGCATATCAATCCAAGATTCGGGTATGAACACATGGGCTAATATTTAAAGTACATCTAAAGTTTTTCTAGTGTTTTAGAGTATTTTATTTGTTTTGTCTCTTTCATATTCGAGACATTTATTTGTGTATTTTTATTATTTATTTAGTTTTTACTTATTAGAACGAGTCGTGAGTTACTTCATGACTCATTTTTCTCCCTCACAATTACTTTCTAGTAATAGGCCTTGAAATATATCTAGCCCCAATTAATTATATTCTCTCATGACCCCGCATTCAACGGGAATATGAAAGAAATGTAATTAGTAGCCTAGCCTCAAACATCAGATTTCTTTACAAAGAAACATATTTATGCTAACAGAAAATCAAATAAAATTTATAAATGAAGATAATAACTCATGAAAATTCCAACTCATACTTCAATAGTGAAACAAAGAAAGAATCTATATCCTTAGACTACTTTAAGTAACTAACATCATACTAAAAAATTTAACTAATAAAATATAAGTTGTATATCATAAACAACTTCACTGTAATATAACTTACAGTAAAGTTGAGACGTGGAGAATGTGATCTAATTTACGAATTTATTTTTTCTTTTTCTATTTTTTTCAAAAAGTAAAAGTATTCCTAATAAATTAATACTCAGATAATTTTCAGCTTTCATGGCTAAGTGATCAAACATTTATAAACGTGTATCCCAAGATGAACAAACAAAACAATTTAAAGAGAAAAACCTATCATAATATTTAAAAAAAAATTATCATAATATATGGCCTATTTAAAAGAGTGATTGGGCAAAATTAATAAAAATATGACTTCAATGATTAATTAAATCAAGTGTTCAAGCCTAAATTTATTCATCAAAGATTTATGGACAGAACTTCGAAGATGATTTGAATCAATCAAGACTAGAGATATATTTTAAGAATACTATATATACTAAATTATAGAGATAGATGATGGTAAATCGGATACCAAACAAGCACACACATTTGTATTCAACAAACTTTTACGAAAATTAATACAAATATTAACACACATTCATGCTTAAATCGTGGCATTATCATTGAGCTAACAAGGATATTTAATATTACTTTTTGCGAAGATTTCACAATAGATAAATAGCTACAGTCTACTAATTTCCAAGGTTGAAAATAGTTAACTTTCGGATCCGCAAACTCAGAACCTCGAACAATCCCGAATTTCGGCTTCGAACACAAGAATTCGGCCAAAACTATATCTTCAGTAAATCCGTACTCCAAGAACGATGTTTTTTTGCCTTCGTTTCTAGTTTTGTCTTATGAAATTTCCTCCATTTTCTAAAATCTCGTTCTTCTTTTCTTTTGTTTTACTTACTCTCCCAAACTCTCCGTCACTTCAATTTTTTTGTTCCTCTCCATTTCATTGCCCTCTTTGCTTCGTCCTTTTTTTTTAATTTCCTCTTCTTTTCCTTTTTTTTCTTGTTACCCCTCTCGTTCTGTTCTTTTTTTGTTCTTTTTTCTCTTTGTTTGATCTCTTTTCTCTTTCTCCCTGTTCTCCTTTTTTTCTTCTGTCCGTCACCTTCTTCTCCTTAAATGAAAGAATCTTGGTCTTTCCTCCTTCATGCGCCAAGGAGTTTTTCTTTTTTAAAGGGGATTCTAGGTGATATAGGATTAGGAGACGTGGGGGAGTGGGTAATGGGTGTTGAGTGACGTGAGGGTGTGGGAGTTTTAAAAATTGGGATTATGGGATTAGGATAATTCAAAAAAAATAGATTTTTTAAGATAACAATATAAACTTTTACGTTACTATCTTTATGCTAAACCAAAGTTTCAAAAAAATCAGATCTCTTTCATGTTAACAAACTTAATCTCTTTCACGTTAATCTCTTTTTTATTTTTTTAATTAATTATTATTATTATTATTATTATTATTATTATTATTTTATAAGATAAATTAAATTATAAAGATAAGAAGATTAAAAATATTTCTAACAATATAGGGAAGCTAAATATTTACATTTACTTTAAATGATACTAAAAACATACCATAACTTACTTATTAAATTCTAAATAAAAGAAACCGAATATTAATTTTTTGTGAATTTTAATTTCTCTTGTAAATAGAAGTAAAACTTATGCTCTAAGAAGTTGAATATTTTTTGTAGTTTTTAGTTTAAATTAATTTTTCTTTTTAAATAAAACTTATTAAGAGCAAGATAAAAGTTTAAAATATCAAGATTAAACCTAAAAAAAATATTTACACTAAAATAGTATAGAATTTGCGTGTGGTCAAAAATTAGTTATTCACAGCATGCCCCTCTTTGCTTGGAAACATGAATAGTTTTCAGGCAAAGAAAATGATCACGGTGACTAATTTTTGACCTTACTATTATTTGAAAAGGAAAAAAAGATAAAAGAAAAAATTATGACCGAGCCTTGGTTTTAGGCAGCCTACATATCCCGGGTTATAAGGGAATCAGGTCACGTGTAGTTTAAGTGAAAGAAGAGTGATGGAGTATTCTTAGAGGGAGTGTCGAGTGAAGTTCCGTCGAGGTTCCGATCCGCGGTTCCTACTATTACATCAAAATGAAAAGAAAATTACATACTCTTGAAATCTAAGAGTTATAAAATTCCTATCTAAATGCCATCTGGAGCCCTGTTGTTGATTCTTGACTTGCTTCCTTCATTGACTTTAGATTGAAACTTGATGCACTCCGATATAAAAGACTATGGAATATTCTCACAGACTTGCTTCTTGATCCGGAGATAAGAATATGGATCTTGAAATCCTTTGTCTCTACGTGCATCCTGTCAAAGCTGCTTGCGGCTGGTGTTGAGATCAAACATTCTATTTTCTCCGGCAAGAGTTGGAATCTTATTTTTTGCAAATCCAGTCCGTGATTTGCAGAAAAACCTACAAGCCATCACAAACAAACAGAACGAACAAAAAATTTCTGCCCCAGTTTGCACTAGGAAATTTTTGTGAGTTATTGAAAACACATTAAACTATCTTTGCTATTGGACAATAAAGAATTGAAAAAGACACCTTTTTTTTATTTATTATTATTATTATAAATAATTGGGGATGTCCTGCCCAGTGTTAAAAATCATGAAGGAAACCGGGGATGTAGTACCATGTGTTGACGATAAGATGAGGCTCGTGGCACTCTAGGATGCTACTAGGGAATGTCGTACCCTATGCTGGCAATAAAATGCAACCATGGGATGTAGCACCCTGTGTTTGTAAATGAGATGAGGCTCGTGGCACTCTAGGATGCTACTAGGGAATGTCGTACCCTATGCTGGCAATAAAATGCAACCATGGGATGTAGCACCCTGTGTTTGTAAATGAGATGAGGCTCGTGGCACTCTAGGATGCTACTAGGGAATGTCGTACCCTATGCTGGCAATAAAATGCAACCATGGGATGTAGCACCCTGTGTTTGTAAATGAGATGAGGCTCGTGGCTCTCTGATATGCTACTAGGAAATGTCGTACCCTATGTTTGCAACAAAATGACGCTCGTGGCGCTCTAAAATGCTACTAGGGAATGACGTACCCTATGTTTGCAAAAAGTAATGCAACCAGGGGGTGTAGTACCATGTGTTGGAAATAAGATGAGGCTCGTGGCACTCTGAGATGCTACTAGAGAATGTCGTACCCTATATTGACAGAAAGTAATGCAACTAGGGAATGTATTACCCTGTGTTAGAAATAAGATGATGCTCTTGGCTCACTGAGATACTACTAGGGACTGCCGTACCCTATGTAGGCAGAAAATAAATTCAGCCAGGGGATGTAGTACCCTGTTTTGGCAATAATATGCATCCAGGGAATGTAGTATCCTGTGTTGGCAATAAGATAATGATTGCAGCGTTCTATGGTGCTACTAGGGAATGTCGTACTCTGTGTAGGCAAAAAATAATGCGACCAGGGGATGTAGTACCCTGTGTTGAGAATAAGATGAGGCTCGTGGCACTCTGAGATGCTATTAGGGAAGGCCATACCCTATGTTAGCAAAAGTAATGCAGACCAGGGGATGTAGTACCCTGTGTTAGCAATTAGGTGGGGATCATGGCACTCGGGATGCTATTAGGGAATGTCGTACCCTATGCTGGCAATAAAATGCAACCAGGGGACGTAGTACCCTATGTTTGGAAAGGAGATGAGGCTCTTAGCTCTTTGATATGCTACTAGGGAATGTCGTACCCTATGTTTGCAACAAAATGACACTCAAGGCTCTTTGAAATGTACTAGGGAATGTCGTACCATATGTTGGCAAAAAGAAATGCAACCAGGGGATATAGTACCCTGTGTTGGAAATAAAATGAGGCTCGTGGAACACTGAGAAGATATTAGGAAATGTCGTACCCTATATTAGCAATGAGAAATACAACCAGGGGATATAGTACCCTGTGGTGGAAATAAGATGAGGCTCGTGGCTCTCTGAGATGCTACTGGGGAATGTCGTACCCTATGTTGGCAATAAAATGCAACCAGGGGATGTAGTACCCTGTGTTTGGCAATGAGATGAGGCTCGTGGCTCTCTGAGATGCTACTAGGGAATGTCGTACCCTGTGTTAGCAATGATAAATACAACCAGGGGATGTAGTAACCTATGTTGACAATAAGGTGAGGCTCGTGGCTCTCTAAGATGCTACTAGGGAATGTCGTACCCTGTGTTAGCAATGATAAATACAACCAGGGGATGTAGTAACCTATGTTGACAATAAGGTGAGGCTCGTGGCTCTCTAAGATGCTACTAGGGAATGTCGTACCCTATGTTGGAAATAAGTAATTCAACCGGGGATGTAGTACCCTGAGGTGAAGATAAGGTATTCCCTATAATGAAACTAAAAATAACATGATTACATGTACATTAGAAGGAATCAAGGATTTGAGAACTTCACTTGGTGGTGTTTGTCTTTTCACGAACTGTTTCCTAAAATTGTTCTGTTCCTATTCTGAACAAAGATAGATTCATTAGTTTTTAAAATGGTGGTCAGTTTGTGGCCTTGATCTCTTGGGCGACTTAACCTTGTGTCCATTAGACTTGTTAGAAAAACTGACTCCATCGATGGTCGTACAAATTGCCTGGAGATTCTGTCATTGTTTCTGGAGATCTTCTTTCTCAATATCAGAACCTGACTATTTTGCGCCTATCACCATTTATGTTTATGGTGCAGACAACCTTGCTCCCAGAACAACTTTTACTGAGTAACTTCCATTGACCCTTGACACATTGTTCAGTCCTTCAAGCCTTTTGCTCGTCAGGGAAGCTCAAAGATGGCTTTATGCCTTTGCCCATAATGTTCATGCCCAGAAAGTTTTGCTTCATATAACAGGGAAATGGTAACCTATTTTGCGGCTTTTTCTTTTCTTTTCTTTGACAAAATTAGACTGAAAATGACTCAAAAATAATAGTACGAAAGAAAACAAGAAGGTGAACTAATAGGTATTACAAATTAATCAAGAAGTGTACCTTTTAGAGAAGAGAAATAAAAATAAAAAGGACTTATCTGGAGGAATATGCTGGCTTCAATGAACATGACATGCACTTTGGACTGGATGCCCGATCCGTTTGAACCGTCTAATTCTCAAATTCGTTGTAAACTTCACTTTGAAACTGAGTTCTTTGTCTTAACCATGCTTGTGCCGAGATATATGAAGGCCTAAATCGATCAACGATGCCCTTTGTGGGTTTTTACCAATTGACCTCTCTCATTTGTATTTCTCTCAACTCACTGTCGCCTTATAGTGCCCGTGAAGGTTTTCACCAATAAGACTCTCTCATTTTATTTTTGTCTCTTTACAATGGCTGAGGCATCGCCCGTAGCATACTGACTTAGCATTCTCAAAAGTTGATCAGAAGGTCTTAATAGGGACAGGTAAAAGAACTATTAAACTGAATTACAACTTTTGGAACCATTTTGACGGAAAAATCGTCGAAAAATAAAATAATACCCCAGTTTCTTTGGTTACTGGAAATATGGATTTTTGTTGTAGTGTGACCGAACCCCAGAGTGAGGCTGCCTACGTATCCTTTCGAAATCAGGTCAGATTTAGTTCAATTAACATGGACTCGTATTGATGATTTATTTTTGGTTTTTTTTTTTTTTTTTTTTTTTTTTTTTTTTTTTGTACATTGGTTCCAAAAGAGGGGAAAACAAAGAAATATAAACAAGGCTTCAAAGGGCTAACTAGGGTTAAACAGTGTTTGGGTAGCGAGAATGATAGCCTTTCGTCATCCCAACCTGAGAATGCTAAGTATAAAATTCCCCCACAGAGGCATGTTAGACATAGTATCTCTTGACCGCATCTGCATTGACAGATATGGAAGTCACCTTTCCTTCAATAGCTTCCAAGTGTAGAGCTCCTTTTGACAATACTTTCTTGACGAGGTAAGGACCTTGCCAATTCGGGGCGAACTTTCCTTTTGCTTCTTCCTGGTGCGGAAAGATACGTTTCAAGACAAGTTGTCCTGCCTCAAATTGTCTTGGGCGTACTTTTTTATTGTAAGAACGTTCCATTATTTGTTGGTATAACTGACCAAAACAAACTGCCGCCAAACGCTAATCATCAATTAAATTCAACTATTCAAATCGGAATTTGACCCATTCAGTGTCTTCAATTCCTACTTCAACAATGATTCGAAGAGAGGGAATATCAACTTCTGCAGGTATGGTCGCTTCAGTTCCATAAACCAATAAGTAAGGCGTTGCGCCAACTAATGTACGGACAGTTATCCGGTATCCCAAAAGAGTAAAAGGCAGTTTCTCGTGACATTGTCTAGACCCTTGGACCATCTTCCTAAGAATCTTCTTGATGTTCTTGTTCGTAGCTTCAACAACTTCATTAGTTTTGGGCGTGTAAGGAGTAGAATTGCGATGCTCCATTTTAAATTGTTCGCATACCTCCTTCATCAGATGACTATTAAAATTAGCAGCATTATCTGTAATAATGGTTTTTGGAATATCGAAATGACAGATGATGTTGGAGTAAACAAAGTTTACTACTGCTTTCTTGGTAACCGCTTTCAATGTAATAACTTCCAACCATTTGGTGAAGTAATCAATTGCAACCAAGATGAATCTGTGCACATTTGAAAATTTTGGCTCGATTAGGCTGATGACGTCCATTCCCCAAGCAACAAAAGGCCAAGGAGACGACATAGGATATAATTCTGAAGGAGGTGAGTGAATCAAATCGCTGTGAATCTGATACTGGTGGCACTTGCGAACAAAACGAAAGCAATCTCTCTCCATAGTAAGCCAATAATATTCAGTTCGAAGGATTTTCTTTGCTAGAACATACCCATTCATGTGCGGATCACATACTCCCGAATGCACCTCATTCATAATCATATCAGCTTCTTTGGCGTCCACACATCTCAAAAAATTTAAATTCGGAGTTCTTTTGTATAGGATTTCCCCACTCAAAAAGAAACCATTAGAGAGTCGCCTAATAGTTCTCTTTTGATCCCTATTAGCGTGTTCCGGATATTCTCTTGTTTTCATATACTGTTTAATATCACGGTACCATGGTTCACCATCTGGTTCTACCTCAATTGTATTGCAATAACCATGTTGATTCCGAATTTGAATTTCCAATGGGTCAATGTGAGTATTACCCGGATATGGAAGCATTGAGGCCAGGGTGGCCAAGGCATCAGCTAATTCATTGTGAAACCTAGGAATGTACCTGAACTCGATGGACTTGAACCTTTTGCTAAGATATTCCACACATTGTCTATATGGAATGAGATTTATATCTCGAGTCTCCCAATCACCTTGAGCCTGCCGAATAAGCAAATCTGAATCTCCCATCACCAACAGTTCGTGCACATTTAGATTTATTGCCATGTTCAGAACATGATGAAAGCTTTATATTATGCCGTGTTGTTTGTACAAAAGAAACGAAGTCTCGCCGTGGCAGGTTAATGTTGCTCCGTAGGTGATACAAGAATTGCCCCAATTCCTACGCCTTTGATGTTGACCGCCCCATCAAAGTATAGTTTCCAAACTTGACTGTCATCTGGGACTGCTTCTTCAACTAAATTAACCTCTTCATCTGGGAAGTATGTGTTCAATGATTCATACTCATCATCAATCGGTTTTTCTACCAAATGATCAGCCAAAGCTTGTGCCTTCATGGTTGTACGAGTGACATAAACAATATCAAACTCTGTGAGCAAGATTTGCCATTTTGCCAATCTGCCTATTGGCATCGGCTTCTGAAAGATATACTTCAGGGGATCCATTCGCGATATGAGGTAAGTTGTATAGGCCAAGAGATAATGCCTAAGCTTCTGGACGACCCAAGTTAAGGCACAACATGTCCTTTCCAAAAGAGTGTATTTGGCCTCATAAGTGGAGAACTTTTTGCTCAAATAATAGGTTGCTTGTTCCTCTTTGCCTGTGGCATCATGTTGACCCAAAACACAACCAAAAGAACTATCCGTTACTGACAGATATAAAAATAGAGGCCTACCAGGTTCCGGCGGGACCAAAACAGGGGGATTTGACAAATATTCTTTGATTTTATCAAAAGCTTCTTGGCACTGATCTGTCCACTTGATAGCAGCGTTCTTTTTTAACAACTTAAAAATAGGCTCACATGTGGTTATAAGCTGGGAGATGAATCTACTGAGGTAGTTCAACCTCCCGAGTAAACTCATGACTTCTTTTTTATTCTTTGGGGAAGGAAGCTCTCGAATAGTCTTTATCTTTGAGGGATCCAACTCAATGCCCCTTCGACTAACTATAAAACCCAAAAGCTTCCCAGAAGGAACTCCAAATGCACATTTGGCTGGATTAAGTTTGAGATTGTACCTTCGCAGCCTTTCAAAGAACTTTTTCAAGTCTTGTACGTGGCCATCTTGTGTTCTGGACTTAATGATAACATCATCAACATACACTTCAATCTCTTTGTGCATCATGTCATGGAATATGGTAGTCATGGCCCTCATGTAAGTTGCCCCTGCATTCTTCAAACCAAATGGCATGACCCTATAACAATAAGTTCCCCATGGAGTTGTGAAGGCGGTCTTTTCTGCATCTTCTTCATCCATCAGAATTTGGTGATATCCGGCGTAACAATCCACAAAAGATTGGATCTCATGTTTAGCACAATTGTCAACAAGGATATGGATGTTGGGTAAGGGAAAATTGTCTTTTGGACTTGCTTTGTTTAAATCCCTATAGTCAACACAAACTCTGATTTTCCCATCCTTTTTCGGCACTGGCACCACATTTGCTAACCATGTAGTGTATCGGACGACCCTGATCACGTTTGCACTTAGTTGCTTCGTGATTTCTTCTTTGATCTTATCACTCATGTCTGCCTTAAACTTCCTTTGTTTTTGTTGGATTGNAAGTTGTGAAGGCAGCCTTTTCTGCATCTTCTTCATCCATCAGAATTTGGTGATATCCGGCATAACAATCCATAAAAGATTGGATCTCATGTTTAGCACAATTGTCAACGAGGATATGAATGTTGGGTAAGGAAAGTTGTCTTTTGGAATTGCTTTGTTTAAATCCCTATAATCAACACAAACTCTTATTTTCCCATCCTTCTTTGGAACCGGCACAACATTTGCTAACCATGCAGTGTATCGGACGACCCTGATCACATTTGCACTTAGTTGCTTCATGATTTCTTCTTTGATCTTATCAATCATGTCTGTCTTAAACTTCCTTTGTATTTGTTGGGTTGGTGGAAAATTAGTATGTGTGGGAAGCTTATGAACCACTAAATCGGCACTCAAAGCCGCCATGTCATCATACGACCAAGCAAATATATCTCTATACCCCGAACAATACTTGAATTATGGAATCTCTTGTCTTTTGTTCAGTATGAATGCTTATTTTTGTTTCTGTGGTTTCTTCAGGACTTCCCAGGTTAATTGCCTCAGCGTCATTTAAGTTAGACTTAGGCTTATTCTCAAATTGATCCAATTCCCTTTTTATTTCCTTTAAAGCCTCATCTTCATCATACTCAACTTCTTGATTCATTATTTCGATATTAGATAGATTTTTAAGACCTAGGCATGAATTCTGTGTGCATGTCATGTTTTTAAAGCCAGCATTAACAAAACTGAAAATGATAAGAAATTAACAAAAATTAGGAGAAGGAAAAGAAAAAATTTTACTATGAAACTTGAACTTAATTTAATTGAATTTGAAAGGATAGAAGGATTAACATCAAAGCAAAGCAATTAAACTAAAATATCTAGATTACAACCCTTAAAATAATCCAGATATAGAAAAAGCAGCAAAACAGACTACCACGACTCCTTCCTGATGGGAAGAGGAGTTGTTTCCCAGTTGTTGAGCGAGGTATCTGGACCAATCAGCTGAACACTTGCACGGCTAGGGTCCTCACCAACTTGAACCATATCGATCTCATAGAACATCTCCTTGAGACTCTGGAAAACTTCATCATTATCATCCTGAGTAGAGGGATTTTGAGCTTCTTCAAATTGCGGCTTGATAAAAGAGTAGGCAATGCGAGGGATTGTTTGGACAAATTCCAACCATTCTTTTTGCTAGCCTTGGCTCCGTCTATGTCAGCCTACATTGGTTTAAAATCCAAACCAAAGGTATCTTTCTTCAAAAATGGAGCAATAGGGTTCACAATTCCCTG
>ML360828.1:51294-62801 GCA_005239505.1 Nicotiana paniculata
TCCTCCTCTCTCACATATCCTTGTCGGGGACGGAGATTATATGATGACTGAAAATTCGGGCGAAGTTGACGGGAGCCTTGTGGAATCGGTGCCCGCCATTGCTGGTGATTGGGAGGCCTAGCATAAGCCTGAGCATTAAACACTGTGTATTGTTGTGGGGGAACTAAGTATCGGGGACCCTGAGGTGGATAGTAATATTGAGGATAATTGGATTGTCCTTGTTGGAACTGCGCATAAGAAGGAACTACCTCTCTTTGAACTCCTCTAAACCCAGATGCCATCATGAATTCTTCCTCTTTCTTTTTCCGGTTTTCGAAACTGCCTGACCCGCTTTGAATTGCTTGCGTGGCAGCCTTAAGAGCTGCCTGACTCACAATTTTGCCCGATTTCATGCCATTCTCAACTATTTCCCGATCTTAATCGCCTCAACAAAAGGTTTACCAATGGAGGCTAACATATAATGGAGGTAATCAGGATCCTGAGCTTGGAGAAAATAGTCAATCATTTCTGCCTCTTTCATCGGGGGTTTGACCCTAGCAGCTTGCTCTCTCCACTTGATTGCATATTCTCTGAAGCTTTCTGTTGATTTCTTCTTTATGTTGACGAGAGAGGAACGGTCTGGCACTATATCAATATTGTACTGAAACTGTTGAACAAAATCTTGAGCCATGTCGTTCCACACATGCCAGTGAGAGATGTCTTGATCTATGAACCATTCTGAAGCAATTCCAGTCAAACTTTCCCCAAAATAAGCCATGAGTAATTCTTCTTTGCCTCCTGCTCCCCTTAATTGGTTACAATACCTCTTCAAATGGGCGATGGGATCACCATGCCCGTCATACTTGTCAAGCTTGGGGGTCTTGAAATCGGGTGGAAAATGGACATGGGGGAACATGCATAGATCGTCAAATGACACACTCTTGTGGCCTCCCAAACCCTGTATGTTTCTCATGGTTTGTTCCAAACTCTTCATCTTTCTAGTCATTTCCTCTTGTTCCGTATTCTTGTCAGGTTTTTCAGTCTCAACTGGGAACATGTTCTGAGGAATATGCTTGTATGAATCTTGAACCTTGAAAGTTAGTTCTGGAGAGTAATGTTGAGCATCATGAGCATTCAGTTGCGGATCATTGTTGGACCTTTGAGCAGGAGTTGGTTGAGGAACAGTGGAAGTAGGGACAATGGGTACAGTATGTGGGTCATTTCTGAGGGGTGCGGTTGGAGGACGTGGAATGGAAGTACTGGGGATAGTTGGAAGGTTAATGCTCGGACTGAATCCAGGTTGGTACAATGGGTTACTTGTTAGGGAGATGGGCACTTGATTTGCAACTGACACCTTATGAAGATTATCCGAAGTCCCTATGGGTAGTGGAGGCGGTGCCTGTCCATTTGCCCAAGCTTGTTACATCTCTGCCAATTGTTGCTTCAACACTCTTACTTCTTCAACCAGTCCCGAACATTGTTCGGCCAATTGTCCATCATTATCTGACTCATTCTCACTGTTGTTTGCCATGCTACTTTTCCCTTTTGATCTCGTGTTGTAGGGGTGAGTCGCCAGTTTAAACCACAAACCAACCACCTCTGTTTAACTATATCTTTAAATGACAAACAAACGTGTTAGAGTTAGGCATTTTGCAGATATTAATCACACATTATATGTCATGCACCTAATACCATTTTCATTTCTAGAATGAGTTTGACAGGATTCATGCTTCATCCCGGCTTATTGGTTTATTGGTTTATTTTCATCTTGAATTTAGCGTTCTCTTTTCTTTCTCTTTTTTTTAAATTTATTCCTAAAGTCCTCTTTTTCAGATTAATTATGGTTATGATCACATCCGATGGGGATTGCCTACGTATCATGACGCCGTATGAATCAGACCATACAAACTGACTCTACTGACTCTAAAAACATGACTGGAATAAAACAAACTTTGATAAAACTAAAAGACTACAAATTTAAAATTAAAAGTGCAACAAATAAATAAGAAACTAAGAACTAATGGACTGCACTAAAAATTTAATCTTCAATGGTTTTTTTGCTTAAACTGATATCATCAATGATCTGCATCTCTTGGCCTCCACTCTCCCCCTAAAGTCTCGTACAAATTTTGAAACACCACTGGCAACTGTGGGACAATGGCACGTGCATGTTGACCAACTTCTTCATTGCTTAGATGGCGATGATCATCATGAACAGATGTTGTTTTCTCTGCCAATCGAAGTACCTGCTCTCTGGCTTGCCCCATATTCATGTGACAATTTTGCAATCACATCTGGGTAGTGTTGAGGGAGTGCCTCATCTGAGCCTCACGTCCCTCATATTCATCAATACGATGGTTTAACACACCTATCTCAATCATTCATTGACGCCGCTCTGCCTCAAAATCTGCGTGCTGATGACCCCTCTTCTGCCTTTTTATTTCTTCCAATTGTGCATAAATGTGAACCTTTGAGCGTATCCAGTGTGCCCTTTCTCTTTCAAACTATTCTTTCTGCTGATCAAACTCTAGTTGTTGTTGGTGCGCATCCTCTTCAATGATACTCAAGTCTTCTTACAGCTTATTTTTGTTCGCCTCAACTCTTCTAACTAAACCAATTGTGTTTGCGAGTTCTTCTTCTAAACGGGCTGCCTCATTCTTAGCATGCTTTAAATCTTTATCCATGATCCCTAAGGCAGATTGATAATATTTCTCAATACATAAACGGATCTGAGCGACTCCGACTTGTTTCTGGGCTTGTTGTTTGGCTATGGTCATCTGAGCGTGCTCTAATTCCTCTTTCAGCTTTTATATAGTTCTTTGATCATTTCTCCTCCTGTTCGACCCCTCAGGCCTATCTCTAAACGATGAAGGATCATGAAACCAAGTAATATACTCAGGGCTCACCTCTCCACAATCTCGATCTTCTACCATCTCATTCAACTCCGAGACTTTACTTACATACCATATTTTCATAATTTCTTCTTCTCCATGAGGTTGATCTTTACCAAAATCATAATAGAACTTTCTCATATCTTATACTGGCGGTACCTCTTGTATTCGTGCAAACTGGCGCATCACCCGAAGTGGAGCATAGGGCTGAACACCATCCAATCCTATAAGTTAAATAAGAATGATATGCAGACTCACAAATGACCTCTTTAGAGGAAAACCAGTCGTAGTTCCAAGTGATTCGTTTGGCTGATAAAGTAAGAAATAGCTTTTTCCAGGCATCAATCCCTTCTGGTAAGTCACATTTGTCAATTTTTTTCTGGTGATCATAAGTGCGATTGGGCGAGAGCTCACTAAAATTAGTGATAGTAGGATGACGATAAAAATGCTCCAAAAACCACATCTGTAACAAAATGTTGCAGCCATCAAAGTTTTATGCGCCCAATTTACATCTCATTAAAGCACAAAAAATGGAAGAAAGAATCATAGGGACCAAAGTATAATCATCCCCTTTTGAGGTCAGAGCCTCAACTACACCTGCCAAGCGGATGTCAATGCGTCCTTCCCTTTCCGGAAAAACTACACGCCCCAAAAAACCAACCATAAATGCAAACCTCCTTTGTATCTTCCATATTTCCTTGTCTTCCTTCGATTTTAATTTTCCCACATTCCTTTCAAAATTGCATTCTAGGTCGTACATGTGAAACAAAAATCCCAGCTTAACCCACTTGCCTCCTAAATCTTCATATTGTCCGTAATTTATGTTCAGGAGCTTCAGAAACTTACCCTCATTCACATTTTTTGGTACAATGGGCCTTTAGCGGCGAAGATTGCAACCCCACCCCTGGAAATGGGTGATTTCCTCCAAGGTCGGAGTCATTTCACAGTCAGTAAAATGGAACACATTATTTTCAGGATCCCAGCGCGGAATCAAAACGTCGATCACATCCCTCCTAGGCTTGATCGTCATCATGTGAACCAAATGTCCCAAATACTTCTTTATCTGGTTTCGCTCATATTCCTTAAAATCTCTCCACCAATCCCACAACAATTGTGGTATCTGATCAACAATAAGAAAATCCGGTATCCCTTCTGACCTGGGCCTTTTTTCAGATTTACCTCTTTCCCCACTCATGGTGTACCTATTTATCCAGACACGGGATTAGTTTTTAATTCAATATACTATTGACACGAAAAATCCGATATCTCGGGTTTTGACTCTACAAAAAATAAAAACAAAAACCAAACTGTGGGACTAAAAAAATTGGTTAAATTAGTAAAATAATTATGAGAAAGAAAAGAAGGCTCAAAATGACTATTTTTTTTTTTTGTAAAAATAAGTGAACATAAAAAACTGGCCTCTTTTGTTAAAATGACCATTTTATATTTTCGAGGAAGGTTTTAAGGCTACTTCGACAAAAGGACCGAGTACATAGTCAAAATTGGTCGAAAAAGAAAAAACTAACAAAGTGACTATATTATTATTTTTGTTTTTTTACTAGAGAGAAAAATAATAATAATAATAATAATAATAATAATAATAATAATAATAATAATAATAATAATAATAATAATAATAATAATAATATAATAATAATAATAATAATAATAATAATAACAATAATAATAATAATAATAGTCCATATACACTCTTTTTTATTTTTTATTTTTTATTTTTTTATATTTGTATATATATTTTTTTTTATTTTTTTTTTTTAAAATAGGGTTGAACTTGATGAAGTTTGCCTACGTATCTCACATCCGGTGAGAATCAAACCCGCGTAGTTCGGTCAAAATAATTTTAAAAAAAATATTTTGAAAATTGTGATTTTACATACTAGAACCCTTCAAAATTTTATTTTATTTTAGTTTTAAAAAAAGGTATTTTATGAAAACTTGGAGGAAATTTTTTCTTTCTCTCTCCTCTGTTTAATCGATCTATCCTAAAGTCGGTCAACATTTCAGTTACGCCTACCAAATAATGTTACATGTAGCACAGAAAAATGAACATGTTGATCTGAAAAATAGGTACCTGTCCTAGACCGGCCCGGCCCCTGTGCCAAGTCCCACTAAGTCCAATGCACATGATGCAAATAAAGCATAGTCTACTAGGGATATTCATTGCATGTGGTTTGTTCTTCTAAGTTTTCAAATCCTAAAGGAGATGGTATCTAGACCTGGCTTACCCGGGCAGACAACCTGAGTCGAGGAGCGTTAAGCGTCACCAGTAGTAGAACATCACTGGCTAGCTAACGGCTCTCCCGCCTAAACATGTGTGGCTAAATCCTTCACCAAAAGCTGGTAGGCTAACTGAATTTATCTCAAGACATAAATTTTGTGATGCTAGTAGGCAAACACAACATAACTACCTATCAGAAGACTCGGAGGGGTGCGAGAGAGGATACAGTTTATATCACAATTCGAATAAATATTAAAGCGGTAAATAAGCGACAAATAGCACATTAGGCTTCCAAACACAATAATATCCAAAACATGATAAAATTGAAACAAG
This sequence comes from Nicotiana paniculata, assembly GCA_005239505.1. Lineage (NCBI taxonomy): Eukaryota > Viridiplantae > Streptophyta > Magnoliopsida > Solanales > Solanaceae > Nicotiana > Nicotiana paniculata. The sequence continues at coordinate 56,737 of ML360828.1, forward strand.
AATCAAGGTAAAAAGCGCGAACTCTTATTAATTTTCCTCAGCAGAGTCTCCGTAGCTGTTACACCTCTTCTTTTTTTTACCACAAACCCTGTTAGGAGGTTGCGTTGGAAGAGTTTTTTCAATTGAAGTGACGTTTTGAAAAGGAATTATTTATTATTCAGAGTCGCCACTTCGAATTGAGTTTTGGTGTTCCAAGTCACCTTTTTTTTGAATCCCTTATCAAAAGAAAGATTTGACTCCTAATTCATGGTCTACGAAAATAGAAGACTGAGTAAGGAATTCTGGTGACCGAGGAGAAGGTATAAGGCACCCCTCGAGTACCGTGGTTCTAGCACGGTCGCTTTATTGACTAATGCAACACTTAGATCAATTTTTTTAGCTATTTTTGTATTTTATTGATTATGACTTATTTATTACCGCTTAACTAATTATTATCTTTTATTAATTATGTTCACCAAGATGCAGAACGCACACAAGGTACTTCTTTGAAATTAAATATAAGACCAAGATACGAAATGTACACATGGTTATAACATAATTATTTTAAATCTAAAGGCATCGAGACGCGAAACGCGCATATGATCCTTTTATTATTTACGCATATCAATCCAAGGTTCGGGTATGAACACATGGGCTAATATTTAAAGTATATCTAATGTTTTTCTAGTGTTTTATAGTATTTCATTTGTTTTGTCTCTTTCATATTCGAGACATTTATTTGTGTGTTATTATTATTTATTTAGTTTTTACTTATTATAACGAGTCGTGAGTTACTTCATGACTCATTTTTCTCCCTCACAATTACTTTCTAGTAATAGGCCTTGAAATATATCTAGCCCCAGTTAATTATATTCTCTCATGACCCCGCATTCAATGGGAATATAAAAGAAATGTAATTAGTAGCCTAGCCTCAAACATCAGATTTCTTTACAAAGAAACATATTTATGCTAACAGAAAATAAAATAAAATTTATAAATGAAGATAATAACTCATGAAAATTCCAACTTATACTTCAATAGTGAAACAAAGAAACAATCTATATCCTTAGACTACTTTAAGTAACTAACATCATACTAAAAAATTTAACTAATAAAATATAAGTTGTATATCATAAACAACTTCACTGTAATATAACTTACAGTAAAGTTGAGACGTGGAGAATGTGATCTAATAATTACGAATTTATTTTTTATTTTTCTATTTTTTTAAAATGTAAAAGTATTCCTAATAAATTAATACTCAGATAATTTTCAGCTTTCATGGCTAAGTGATCAAACATTTATAAACGTGTATCCCAAGATGAACAAAAAAAAAATTTAAAGAGAAAAACCTATCATAATATTTAAAAAAAATTATCATAATTTATGGCCTATTTAAAAGAGTGATTGGGAAAAATTAATAAAAATATTACTTCAATGATTAATTAAATCAAGTGTTCAAGCCTAAATTTGTTCATCAAAGATTTATGGACAGAACTTCGAAGATGATTTGAATCAACCAAGACTAGAGATATATTTTAAGAATACTATATATACTAAATTATAGAGATAGATGATGGTAAATCAGATACCAAACAAGCACACACATTTGTATTCAGCAAACTTTTACGAAAATTAATACAAATATTAACGCACATTCATGCTTAAATCATGGCATTATCATTAAGCTAACAAGGATATTTAATATTACCTTTTGCGAAGATTTCACAATAGATAAATAGCTACAGTCTACTAATTTCCAAGGTTGAAAATAGTTAACTTTTGGATCCGCAAACTCAGAACCTCGAACAATCCCGAATTTCGGCTTCGAACACAAGAATTCGGCCAAAACTATATCTTCAGTAAATCCGTACTCCAAGAACGATGTTTTTTTTGCCTTCGTTGCTAGTTTTGTCTTATGAAATTTCCTCCATTTTCTAAAATCTCGTTCTTCTTTTCTTTTGTTTTACTTACTCTCCGTCACTTCAATTTTTTTTCTCCTCTCCATTTCATAGCCCTCTTTGCTTCGTTCTTTTTTTTTATTTCCTCTTCTTTTCCTTTTTTTCTTGTTACCCCTCTCGTTCTGTTTTTCTTTTGTTATTTTTTCTCTTTGTTTGTTCTCTTTTCTCTTTCTCACCGTTCTCCTTTTTTCTTCTGCCCGTCACCTTCTTCTCCTTAAATGAAAGAATCTTGGTCTTTCCTCCTTCATGTGCCAAGGAGTTTTTCTTTTTTAAAGGGCATTCTAGGTGATATAGGATTAGGAGACGTGGGGGAGTGGGTAATGGGTGTTGAGAGACGTGAGGGTGTGGGAGTTTTAGGCTAAAAAATTGGGATTATGGGATTAGGATTATTAAAAAAAATAGATTTTTTAAGACAACAATATAAAATTTTACGTTACTATCTTTATGCTAAACCAAAGTTTCAAGAATATCAGATCTCTTTCATGTTAACAAACTTAATTTCTTTCACATTAATCTCTTTTTTCTTTATTTTTTAATTAGTTTTTTTTCTTTTTTTCTTTTATAAGATAAATTAAATTATAAAGATAAGAAGATTAACAATATTTCTAACAACATAGGGAAGCTAAATATTTACATTTACTTTGAATGATACTAAAAAAAACCATAACTTACTTATTAAAATTCTAAATAAAAGAAACCGAATATTAATTTTTTGTGAATTTTATTTTCTCTTGTAAATAGAAGTAAAACTTATGCTCTAAGAAGTTGAATATTTTTTGTAGTTTTTAGTTTAAATTAATTTTTCTTTTTAAATAAAACTTATTAAGAGCAAGATAAAAGTTTAAAATATCAAGATTAAACCTAAAAAAGATATTTACACTAAAATAGTATAGAATTTGGATGTGGTCAAAAATTAGTTGTTCACAATATGAATATCATATCTCAGTCTCTGTTGTTATTTATTGATAAATCGTGTCGTCATTTTCGGGCTAGTTTTATGATATTGTGAGCCCGTGAGAGAGAGACTAGAGACGAGAGATTGATGACTGTGTGAGGCCGATGGCCTAATTATGAGTGACAGTTATGGGATCAGGCTGCACGCCAGAGCGGATCTTACAGATTATGATAGCACTTGGGTTGAAGGAACCCCTCCGGAGTCTGCACACACCTCTTTGTGAGCGCAATTGATTTCATATATATATATATATATATATATATATATATATATATATCTGTGTGTTGGGGGGGATCAAGGAGCATGGCTCTATATATGTGGATCGGGTTGCATGCCGTAACGAGGCTTATGGCTATATATATGTGGATCGGGTTGCACGCCGCAACGATCCTTATGGATATATATATCTGGATCAAGTTGCACACCTCAAGGAGCCTTATGTTCATATATATGTGTGGATCAAATCGCACGCCGCAACGAGCCTTATGGCTTTATATATGTGGATAGGGTTGTGCGCAGCAACGGGATGTTTATATGTGGATCAGGCTGCACACCGCAACAAGTATTGTACAATGTTGATTGATTGAGTGTGCTGAGTATTGAGCATGGTGAGAGAGAATGTGATACAGTGAGATTGAGTACTCTAAGAGTGTGAGTACATGAGTTCATCAATTAGATGCATTGCATTTGACATGCATACTTGATATGCATAGCGATGCATTTCCTTCTGCTACCTGGTTTTGGTGACATTTATGATTTTATCTGTATATTGACATGTAGGAATAGAGTTTTACCTTCCTCATGATATCTAAAAATGAAACATCTTATTTATGAATGTTCTAGTCTGGGGGAATAAAGTAATAAGACTTGGTGTTATCAAGCGAGGTGGAGTTTTCATATGTGATGTGGTATTGTTGTTTTGATCGAATGGAATGTGTTAAGTTCACCGGTGTTATAGTTCTTCGGTTGCATTGGGTAAGAGTGTTGTGAAGTAGTATTGAAGAAGCGGTTGTCAGAGATCGTGGTGTGTGGTGGTTCAGAACTGAATAGTTATTTCTAATGAAGGCAGCTCGAGAAAGATGATCTTCGGAGAGTTTGAAGTCATGGTGATCTGCTAGTTTATGAGCTACAGAGAATGATATTGAATTGGGAAGCATACGATGAAGGAAGGCATGTGAGAAGTGTGCGGCGGCGGCTAAATTTCTAAAAGGCCAGACGTAAGAAAAGGAAGTCAGGTAGTGCTTAAAGGCATGAGGTTAACCAAAGTGGGAGAGCGGAAGCATAGTGGTGAATTAGAAGATATTGTAGAGCATTTAGTAGATGTCCATGAAGGGCGGACGGGCTGGTAAAGTTGGTGAATGAGAACAGGCTTAGGATGGGGTATTGATGTTGAAGAGAGTGTGCAGTACAGCGTCGTTGGAAGGTGTTAGTTGGTAATTTCCACATCTGAGTTATCTATCGTGGGAAGGTTAGCGGCCATGTAGTTGACAAGTTTCTGCAAGGAATTCTAATGGTTATTCGGTGGGAGGCGGAATATGTGAATGATGCTAGGGAAATTGAGTATTTAGGGAATGCCAACAGAATAATTTTGAAGGATTTCGGTGGGGTCCAGAGTGGTGCAAAGAGTAGCTTCGGGCTAAGTGGGAGAGTCCCATCGTCTGCAATTGGGTTGCAAGATTATCTTCTCATGGGGTTGCTGATCACGCTCAACTATGTCTTATAAAATACTAAGCGGGTGTGCAAATATAATCCGGGGTATTATGCCCAGAGTCGATCCCACAGGGAATTTACGTATCAACCAAGGCTTTAGAATACGCAACTTTTACTCAATGAATTCTCTCAAGACTTTTTAATATAAATTGGTGATGTTTTACTAATTCTACTGAAAATAATAATAACTAACAATTACTAACAATGTGTTGTAAACAATTATGATAAAGGTCTAAGGTTATGGTTTCCCCCGTTGGTGAACTTCCTTCTCGGATACTTCTTATAGTTTGATTAGTTGTCTCTATCAATCATGAACACTCTATCTACCATAAATCTCTCTCAAGTAATTATGATAATTTACTAGACGCACTCTCTCAAGTTACGCTAGCTAGATTGCATTACAGTTCACTTTAGATTGCACCCGAGGTATCGTTATCTCTAATCCAACCTCTAAACCCTCGGTTATGACTTTCGTCTATACTCCGGGAGTGATGTTGTTCAAACAACTACCTAAATATGCACTCTCTCTCAAGTAGATACATAATAAATAGGAACAGCTAATTGAGGGCCCTTCAATCAACTACAACAAGAACGTAGTTGAACAAATAGAGATTAATCAACCAATCAAAACTATATTAATATCACAATAAGTTTGTCCCCCAACGGGTTCCACCAAAACCCTAGATTAAGAAAATTAGCTACTCATATTCATAAGAATCAATTCTAAAATAACTTGCATAATTGAACTACAAAATAATAAATAAAATCTATAAAAATCAATGTTTTCTTCACTGACTAGTAATCCACAAGTTTTTCTTCACTTCAATGGCTTCCTCCTCCTTCGAGTTGTGTTTTTGGGTCTATTTATATGTTTGGGATAAACCCTAAACGTGTAAGAGACTTCTATTCCAACCGGGAAACACTTAAAACTCTTCAAAACTCGGATTTGAACGGATTAGGGGCCAGGCGTTACAGGCCAAACGCCTGGATAACGCCTGGCCAGGGCTGGCGTTTGGGCCCTGGCGCCTGGATAACGCCAGGCTGGGGCTGGCGTTTAGGCTCTGGCGCCTGGCTAACGCCAGGTTGGGTCTGGCCTTAAGGCTCAAATGCCCGGCTATAGCCCGGTGCACTCCTCTTCGCCTCTTGAGCGTATTTTCATCGTATTTGCATCCATTTAGCTCGGCTTCTATCTCCAATTCACCTACACATTAAATAGACTCCATTATGCACATAAAAAGTGTATTTTATTCATTAACGCACATACAATGTAAGGCACATAACGTGTTAAACCATGAATTCTAGCCACACATCAATACCCCACACTTAAACATTTGCTCGTCCTCGAGCCATCCAACTACACTCATGTACACAACTTATTAAGAAAATCCCTTAACACGTTATACCAAGAATTTTTTTAAAACATTTCAATCACAGAGGTGTGACATCCTCGCCTCAATAGT
>ML360828.1:64498-152786 GCA_005239505.1 Nicotiana paniculata
CGACGGTCTCTTCACCGTCCTATCAGCAAGTTGTAGCAGCATGGAGGTGGGCCTGGCTCTATCAATCCCCAGTCTTTTATATATAGCCAGCGGCATCAGATTAATGCTGGCCCCCAAGTCACATAGAGCGTTGGTGAAAGCTAAGTTGGCAATGGTAAAAGGAATTGTAAAACTCCCTGGGTCAGACAACTTTTCAGCAATAGGGCGCGTCACCACTGCACTACAAGTCTGAGTAAGGGTGACAGTAGCCAGATCTTGGAAGTCAACTTTTCTGGACATCAAGTCCTTCATCATTTTAGCGTAACCAGGCATTTCCTTCAACGCATCAATCAATGGGATATTTACCTGTATTTGCTTTAGCATGTCCAAGAACTTTTTGTACTGTTCATCCTTTTGGTATTTGGCCAGCCTCTGAGGGAATGGAGCTGGCGGTCTATTTTTCCCAGTAATTTGGGACTTTTCTTTCTCAGCCAACACCTCAACTACCGGCTTCTGGGCTGTCTCCACTTCTTTTTCAATCTCACTTTGTGCACTGGGTTCTCCTTCAGTAGGTTGCACTGTTACTTTGGTCAAGTTTGTTAAATCATCAAGTTCAATTGGCATGGGTACCAGTGTCTCGGCTTGTTTTCTTTCACGAGTTCTCTCCAGTTCCAAGTTTAAGTCTCTGCCACTGCGGAGAGTCACTTCCATCAGCTGCCTTGGGCCCTGGTCCATAGGATTTACCTGAGTATCTGCAAATAAAGTTTCAGGAGGACGATTGTTCACTACCATAGATATCTGGCCCAACTGTACTTCAATATTTTTAATAGTTGCATCATGTACATCTACTCTCTCACTGATTTTGGTATTTGACCCAATAACCTGCTGCATCATAGCTTCTAACCTGGAAAACCCATCTTCTTGCTTTCCCCCCTGTTGATGCTGAGGAGGGTAGTATGCTTGTTGTTGATTCTGATGGTTATAACCTTGTGGCCTCTGATACGGTGCTGCATTACCTTGTTGTCCCCTGACACCCATATTTCCACTGTTCTGCTGTTGGTGGGGTGGTCTATATGGTTGAACTTGCTGACCCCAGTTCTGCCCCCCTTGTCTCTGGCTTCCATAATTCGACACATAATTCATATTTTCTGGATAAGGAGGGTGATGACATTCTGCATTCCAGTGATTACCAAGTGGTTGACTAATGCAAGATGTGCATAATCCCCCATTGGTTGTGTCTACGATGTGTACCTACTGTTTTTGTCCTGATTCTTCCACCTTCTTAGTAAGTATACTCATTTGCGTTATCAAGGTGGCCACGTTCTATGCAATAGAATTAGATGGATCGAATGGCACTGAGTGAACTACAGGAGTAATGGGTGCATTCCTTGTTGTCCATCCTGAATTCTGTGCCATTTTATCAAGTAAGATTTGACTTTCTCTCCACGTTTTGCTCAAGAATGCTCCACCATCCGAATCATCAACATTTGCTTTAACAGTATCAGCCAAATCCATATAAAAACGCTGCCCCAACATTTCTTTGGAATACCATCATGTGGACTGATAACCAGCATCCGCTTAAATCGTTCCCATGTCTCTTGCAGTGTTTCAACTAGTTTCTGTCTGAAGCTCAAGATTTCATCAATTTGTTGAGCAGTCTTATTGGGTGGATGAAACATGTCCACGAACTGTTTGACTAACTCCTCCCATGTGGTAATGGAATTGATGGGGAGTGAGTTTAGCCAAGTCCGGGCAGCGCCAGTCACTGAGAATGGAAACAACAACAGTTTTATTGCCTGCTGAGTGACGTTTGGCTGCCTCTGTGTTTTGCAAATTGACAGGAAGTTTTTCAAATACTACTGGGGGTCTTCGATGTATGACCCTGAGAATAGTCCCTTGTTCTGCAATAGGTGCAGCATATTGTTTGTTATCTGGAAGGACTCGTCCTGTATCTGAGGGACCAGTATCACAGTTGCCAAATTCTCAGTTGTGGGTTGTGCCCAATCATATAAGGGAGCCTCTGCCCTTATTTGAGCGACTGGGTCTACCACATCATCCCCATTATTATTCCGGTTGTGTGGATCTTCCATGTCGGTTTCAATTTGTTCAATTTGTGGTTGATGTTTGCTTTTCCTGTTGGTCCGATTTAGGGCCTTGAAAACTTTCTCGGGGTCTGATAAGGCTTCAACTACTTCACCAGTCCTCGATGAGTTTCTAGGTATGCATCCGCAACACGTTAGTGAGGCTTGCACAGGCATGATGTATCAAACTTACCTTTATAAATAATACTTACAAAGAATGTGGAAATGACGGCAATAAAAGCAAACTGTGGTTCTTGGACTGCCACCGCGTCTTGGCCAAATTGCGCCAAACACGCTTGCGATATGGAAAAGCATCCTCTAAGCATTTGATCCATCCCAAGAGGTCCTGGACCGCTCCGGGGAACCAAACGGTGGATACACAATAAGAGGAAAATCAATCAAATAAGAAGGAGGTCAAATCGAAAAAATGAAAAGAGGTGATAAAACATACTCGATGTGGATACACTTAAGCTTCGTGTTCCATTCCTCCGGGGATGGCATCCTATCAGTAGGGATAAGGTCCAAGGTTCTAACTCTTACAAACTGGCTCATCCATCCCCGGTCTTTGTCCTTGTCGATGCAGGCAAAGAACGCTTTGGTGGATCGACGGTGCAGCTTGATTAAACCTCCTCGAAAGAGATGAGGACTATACAATCTGATCAAATGATCGAGGGTGAAAGTCATTCCCTCGACCATGTTGGAGATATATCGGATCATGTAGACAATCCTCTAGAAAGAAGGATAAATTTGACCGAGTGTCACTTGGTATTGACGACAGAAGTCGAGAATCACCGGATCTATCGGTGGAGATGAAGAATCTACGGGGCCTAGAGTGAAAGGATATATATATATATGCTGAGGAAGCCGGCTTTATGTGTTACCATGCTTTCCTCAGCTTCGAGGATTCGTACTTGCGCCGCCTCCCCCTCAACGGCAGTCTATCTTTACTCTCTTTATACAGAGAGAGTACGAATTTATCCCTTTGAAAACTATAAATAGAACCCTCCCCCCTACCCCTCTTCATTTCTTCACTCATCTCTCAATTCTCAAACCCAAATTCTCAATTGTCATCCTCTCATTCTCCACCTAAATTGCTATCAACTATTTGGCTCTCATTTTTTTGAAATTTTATTTATGGTATTATTTGAAGTTTGAACTTTGAACAATTAAAGTTTATTCGTGGTAACGTCGATTTGCGAAATTCAAAATCAAGACTTCAAAATCATCAAGTGTTCAATTTATTGAGGAATTCGGTGCACTCGTTCCAACTCTTTCTCTTATTTAATATTTTATTTGCATATTTATCTTTTATTAGTAGTAAAAAATTTCACAATATGTTTAATGCTGCAAAACGAGTTTGTAATAAGGTTGTTAATCGGGGTAATTAGGAAAATAGAAAAAGATGTGCTACTTCAACATCTGGAAGTAATTTAAATGACTTTACACATGTTTCTAAAATATCACCTGATAATTATATAGATTATGAACAATTACAGAATTATAGTATAAAAGATAATAAATTAGAATTTGAAGATGAGACACCACTTATACCTAGTAGTGTTGGAGTTGGTAGCAGGGGTGGTGGTCGTGGCACCAGTAGTAGACCACATGTGGCCCTGGCTACTAGTCATCGGAGAAGGAGAAGAAACGTTTGGAAATATTTTGAGGAAATAGAGAATAATGATAGAGTTAGATGCAAAATTTGTAAAGATGATTTTAAACATAAGACTGGAGGAAGTTTTGGAGGGATTGGCACACTTAGTAGACATCTGATAATTACTCAACTTATAGAATGGGGCTCTGATTTAAATGAAAATCAAGGAACTCTAAACTCTAGTACTGGAGGACTTAGGAAATATGATAAAATGTGGGATCGTGAGGAGTTAGCATAAATGATTACTTTGGGTTATCTACCCTTATTTTTTTTTGCTTCTTCATCATATCTTATTATGTGTATTCAAAGGATTTATAATCCTTTATTTAAAGGTATCCCAAGAAGTACTTGTAGATCTGATATCTTTAGACTTCATGGACGATATCAGACGTACATACGTTATTTGTTTGACCACCTTACTTGTAGAGTTTCTCTAACTTTTGATATTGGTCATGTTGTTAATGAAAATAATTATTTGACAATTACATTTTATTGGATAGATGATAATTATTGTATGCAAAAATATATTATCGATTTTAAACATGATGAAGATCAGAGTCATACTGTTATTTTTATGAGTACTATTATTTACGAATTTGTTGAATTTTACAATCTTAATAAAAAAAAAGTAGTGTTATGTCTTTTGGTAATGCTTCTAACTATAATGACTCTATTTCAATATTAAGTTTGCATCTTCAACCATCACTTGACGAAATTTTTCATGTTAGATGTGCATTTCATGTTTATAGTTTAATTGTTAAAAGTGACCTTGATTTATTTTCGACTGAGATTACTCATGTTAGAAGAGAAGTTGGTGTTATTCAAGTAAATAATAGACAATCTAGAATTAGGGAATTTAAGACTAAGTGCACCAAATATAACCTTAACCCCATATTCATGCCAGATGAAATTGTTACTAGATAAAATTATATATACTTATTTTTAAGATGTTACTACAAATGTAGATTGTCTATAACTGAAGTTGCTAATGCGCATTGTACTGATTCAAAGAATATGTTGACAACTAATACTTGGGAGGTTATTAATGATGTTAAATTTTTACATAAATTTTATATAGTTACTATTGAATTTTTAGAGCTTATTACTTTATTGTTACTATGGCTTTAGTACATATAGCTGAAATTTCTTTTCTACTCTCTGATTTCAAGAAGAAAGAAAAATATAAGGATGTTGTTGCAAAAATTCAAGCAAAATTCAAAAAATATTTCTTTCAAATTCCTCTTGTTTACTTAATTGGTACTGTTTTAAATCCTACTATTAAAATGTCTAATTGTCATCAATTAATCAATGTTTTATATACTTATAGGGAGATTGCCCCAACCGAAACCCCATATATATATTATTGTACTACTCTTTCCAGGTGCATTGCACGTGTATGCCCAGTCATATAATAAATGATTTTAAAAAATAATGTCCACATACTAGAATGAAGATTTAATTAAATAATTTTATATATATATATATATAAACGATTAATGTGGTTTACTATATAGTGAATTGTTTGTCAAGGTTGAGATGATTGGATATTATTTGAACCTATTAATCCAAGGAGAAAGATATTTAATTGTCACGACTCAATTTCCCAACCCATGGGATCGTGATGGCGCCTAACTCAATACTTGCTAGGCAAGACGATATCAGAAATTTACTAACCATTTCCTTTTAAAGTTTACTTACACATAATAGAACAATTTAAAAATGAATACTGAATCTAATATTTTTCACTAAATAACTTCATGAATACTAATAAAGATCAATAATTAAGCTGAACCACGAATTAAATATATATTATAAGACTACCCCAGCTTCTGGTGTCACAATTCACGAATTACTAAGAATACTAATAAAGATCAATAATTAAGCTGAACCACGAATTAAATATATATTATAAGACTACCTCAGCTTCTGGTGTCACAATTCACGAATTACTAAGAATACTACAAATAATGGTTTGAAAGAATATATCTCTATTCTGAAAGAAATAAAACAACGTCTATAAAGTAAAGAGAAGACTCCAGGATTCTGCGGACGCCAGCAGATCTACCTCGTGTCTCTGAACGAAAATGCACAGCTACTAAAATCTCCTAACTCTGGCCGGTACCTGGATCTGCACAAAAGAGCAGAGTGTAGTATCAGTACAACTGACCCCATGTACTGAGTAAGTGTCGAGCCTAACCTCGACGAAGTAGTGACGAGGCTACGGCGGGGCATTAACAACATAACCTGTGAACAATATATATAATAAAGCAAGAAAGAACTAAAACTTGATAATCAGTAACTTGCAACAGTAAATAAAAATAACATGGATAACTCTTTTCAGATATCAATTATAATCAACTCATCAAAATCTCCAAGATTCAATTTAAATCACAGTAAAAATCAGAGTATAAAAACCTTTTAAATAAAATCGGAGTTTTCTAAAACCTTATTTTTTAAAATCAGTAAAACATAAATATTCTGCCTTATCGTTCCTTGTTGTGGCGCGTAACTCACTCCCACATGTCCATCCTTATTGCTCCTCCCTATATATATCACCTTTATTTCTCCTATTGCGGCGTGCAATCCGATCCCACATGTCCACCCTTATCACTCCTTGTTGCGGCATGCAACCCGCTCCCACCAGACATATCAAATCAGTTTATTTATGAAAACTTTCACAATTCAGGCCAAGCCTTTCATAAAATATTTGTATCAACAATTGTAAACATAAGTTGTAAAACTCATAAACTTCGTCAATTATCATTTCACAACGAAATCAATCGAAAATTATATACATATCGTGGCACTGAAATCCAACTCAATCCTTATGTAACATAAAAAAAAACTAAGAGAACAGCCAACACTTCCAAAATACTTGAAACAATACTTAACAATAGATTAACGAATCTGAATAGACATATAAACATCAATAATCATGAAACAATTAAGCCCGAAGGCAAAAAATTGGAAACAGGGAACGAAGCATATTCAACAATAATTTAGTGGTGCATAGATACTCTTCACCTCACCTATACACCACACACATGCAAATTCACATATCATTTAAGTGGGGATTCCTATTCCCTCAAATCAAGGTTAAACCAAGCACTTACCTCAAATTCGCAGGCCACTTACTGCTCAATTACCACTTATCCTTTCAAATTTGCCTCTAACCCGCTCGAATCTAATCATAATTAGTTTAATATCATTAATTTATGCTAAAGGAATTAACTTTACTGAAAAATCATGGTTTGCAAAAAAAAGTTAAAACCCGACGCCGGACCCGCTTGGTCCAAACTCGGGGTTCGGACCAAATTCCGTTTACCCATTAACCCCTGAATCCGAATATGCAATTAGTTTCGAAATCCAACCCCAATTCAAGGTTAAAATTCGATTTTTATCTCAAACCCTCAATTTTTACCATGAAAATTCTTGATTTTGGATTGAAAAGTGATGAAAAATATTGGGTAATTGAAAGAGAAGAGTTTAGGATTGATTACCAACACCTTAGTGATGAATTTGTGTGAAGAACATCGCATCTAGGTCTTTGTAGGTCAAAAATTGGTGAAAAATAGGTTCTGTCCATTTTAAAATCTGATTTTTTATGATTGGGCAGGCCTTCATCGCGTTCGCGATGGGCCTACCGCATTCGCGATGGGTCAGGCCCAATGGCCTTCACGTTCGCGGGGCTTTGAACTCGTTTGCGAATCTTTGCTTCCTTTGGTCATCTCGTTCGCGACCAGGTGGTCGCGTTCGCGTAGAAGAAATGCAACTACCCCCTCCCAAGTCTCGTTTACACATTATGTTCCCGTGGCCTGGACGCGTTCGCGAAGCTTTAGCCCACCAGTGCTCCGTGTTCGCATCTTGATCTCCGCATTCGCATAGAACAAAAATGTCCCCAGTGCACTTTACTCTACGCGTTTGCGAGTGAAGCAACGCGAACGCGAAGAACAAATTACGTGCGCACTAGAAACAGTCATGACAGCAAAATTTCTTAAGTGTAAAACATCTCGTAGCCTACCCAAAACTCACCCGAGCCCTCAGAGCTCCAAACCAAACATGCACGCAAGTCTAAAAACATCATATGTACTTGCTCGTGTGATCAAATCATGAAAATAACATCTAAAACTATGAATTTAACCTCAAAACTCATCATTTTTCTCAAGAACACTTAACTTTCACTATTTCTCAACTGGACGTCCGAATCACGTCAAATAAATTCCGATTCTTACCAAATTTCACATATAGGACATAAACATCATAACAAACATGTATCGAGCTTCGGAACCAAAATACGGGTCTGATACCAACGGTTTCAAACATTACATCATTTCATTGAAAATCCAGCAAAATAATTTTTTTAAATAATTGATTTCTAAGGCTAGGGACCTCGGAATTCAATTCCGGGTATACGCCCAAGTCCCATATTTTACTGCTAACCTCCCGGAATCGTCGGAACACGGACCCGGGTCCGTTCACTCAAAATGTTTAACCAACTCAACTAAAACCAAATTTTAAATTTCAAAAAATATTATTTCTCATATTTTCACATAAAAGCTTTCTGGTTTTACGCCCGGACTGCGCATGCAAATCGAGGTAACTAAAATTAATATTTTTGAGTCTATGAGCGTGGAATGGAGTCTTAATTTATAAGATGACCCGTTGGGTCATCAAAATCTCCACCTCTAAAACAAACGTTTGTCCTCGAACGGACATAGAACATTACCTGAATTGGAAAATAAGTGCGGATATATACTCTGCATGTCCGAATCGGACTCCCAAATAGCTGCCTCAATAGGCTGACTCGTCCACTGCACTCAAACTGAAGGGTAACTCTTTGATCTCAACTGACGAACCTGCCGGTCTAGAATGGCTACCGGCTCCTCCTCATAAGTCAAATCTTTGTCCAATTGGACAGAGCTAAAATCTAACACGTGGGACGGGTCACCATGATATTTTCGGAGCATAGATACATGAAATACCGGATGAACTGAGGATAACCCTGGAGGCAAAACAAGTCTATAAGCTACCTTCCCCACTCTATCAAGAATCTCAAATGGTTCGATATACCTAAGGCTCAACTTGCCCTTCTTCCCAAATCTCATGACACCCTTCATGGGCGATACCTGAAGTAATACTCTCTCTCTCCAACCATGAATTTCACATCCCAAACCTTACGATCGGCGTAACTCTTTTTCCTAGACTGAGCTGCACGAAGTTGATCCTGTATAATCTTGACCTTATCTAAGGCCTCTTGAACTAAGTCTGTACCCAATAACCGAGCCTCTCCTGGCTCAAACCACCCAACTGGCAATCTACACTGTTTACCATATAATGCCTCATAAGGATCCATCTGAATGCTCAACTGATAACTATTATTGTAGGCAAACTCCACTAACGGAAAGAATTGATCCCAAGAACCCCCAAAATCAATAACACACACGCGGAGAATATCCTCCAAGATTTGAATAGTACGCTTGGATTTCCTGTCCGTCTGAGGATGAAATGTTGTGCTCAACTCAAATCAGGTACCCAACTCTCGTTGAAATTCCCTCCAAAAGTGCGAGGTAAACCACGTACCTCGATCAGAAATGATAGATACGGGCACACCGTGAAGGCGAACAATCTCTCGAACATATATCTCTGCCAACCGCTCCAAAGTGTAGGTACTTTCCACTGGAATGAAATGTGCTAATTTAGTCAACCTATCCACAATTCCCCAAACGGCGTCGAACTTCCTCTGAGTCCGTGGGAGTCCAACAACGAAGTGCATAGTGATACGCTCCCACTTTCACTCAGGAATCTCTATCTGCTGAAGTAAACCACCGGGTCTCTGATGCTCATATTTCACATGTTGGCAATTCAAACCACGAGCCACATAAGAAACAATATCCTTTTTCATCCTTCTCCACCAATAGTGTTGTCGCAAATCCTGGTATATCTTGGCAGCACCCAGGTGAATAGAGTACTTAGAACTGTGAGCTTCTTCAAGAATCAACTCACGAAGGCCATCAATATTAGGCACACATATACGACCCTGCATCCTAAAAACACCATCATCTCCAACTGTAACCTTCTTGGCACCACCGTGCCGAATGGTGTCCCTAAGGACCATCAAGTGCAGGACATCATCCTGCCGATCTCTCATACGCTCGAATAAGGAAGATCGAGCAACTGTACAAGCTAGAATATGGCTGGGCGAAATTTCCAACCTCACGAACTGATTAGCCAATGTCTTAATATCTTAAGCTAACGATCTCTCACCGACTAGAATAAATGCAAGGCTTCCATACTTACTGCCTTCCTACTCAATGCATCGGCCACCACATTGGCCTTTCCCGGAGGATACAATATAGTGATGCCATAATCTTTCAATAACTCTAACCATCTCATCTATCTCAAATTAAGATCCTTTTGCTTGAACGAGTATTGGGGCTAATGATCCGTGTAAACCTCACATGGCACGCCATAAAGATAGTGCCTCCATATTTTCAATGCATGAACAATGGCTGCCAACTCTAAGTCATGGACAGGATAATTCTTCTCGTGAATCTTTAACTGCCGAGACGCATATGCTCTTACCCTTCCCACTTGCATCAATATCGCTCCCAACCCAACACGGGAAGCATCACAATATACCGTGAAAGATCCTGAACCTGATGGTAACACCAATATCGGTGCTGAAGTCAAGGATGTCTTGAGCTTTTGGAAGCTCGCCTCACACTCATCCGACCATTTAAATGGGGTACCCTTCTGAGTCAATCTCGTCATCGGGGCTGCTATAGACGAGAACCCCTCCACAAAACGACGGTAGTATCCCGCCAAACCCAAGAAGCTCCTAATTTTCGTGGCTAAAATGGGTCTAGGTCAGTTCTTGACTGCCTCTATCTTCTTAGATCTACCTGAATACCCTTTGTTGATACGACGTGACCCAAGAAATCTACCGAATCTAATCAGAATTCACACTTTGAAAATTTTGCATACAACTGATTATCCCTCAAAGTCTGTAGTGTTAAACGGAGGTGCTGCTCATGCTCCTCCCGACTGCGGGAGTATATAAGATTATCATTAATGAACACGATTACGAAGGAATCTAGATAAGGCTTGAAAACTCGATTCATCAAATCCATAAAGATTGGTGAGGCATTAGTCAAGTCAAAAGACATCACCAAAAATTCATAGTGCACATACCTTGTCCGAAAGGCTGTTTTAGGAACATCTGACGCCCTAATCTTCAACTGACGGTAGCCCAATCTCATATAAATTTTCAAAAATACGCTGGCACCCTGAAGCTCATCAAATAAATCATCAATTCTCGGCAATGGATATTTATTTTTGATAGTAACTTTATTCAACTGCCGGTAATCTATACACATTCTCATCGATCCATCCTTTTTCTTTACAAACAAAATCGGTGCACCCCAGGGCGAGACACTAGGCCTGACGAAACCTTTATCAAGCAGGTCTTGCAACTGTTCTTTCAATTCTGGTGGGGCCATCCGGTATGGAGGAATAAAAATGGGTTGAGTGCCCGGAGCAACATCAATACAAAAATCGATATCCCTATCGGGTGGCATCCCCCGCAGGTCTACAGGAAACACTTCGGGAAACTCCCGAACAGTATGCCTGACTCTATTGAAGAAATATCGGCATCAGAATCACAGATATGAGCCAAATAAGCCAAACATCCTTTCTCAACCATGCGACGAGCCTTGGCATAAGAAATCACTTTGTTGGGAGAATGACCAGGAGTCCCTTTCAATTCTAACTGAGGCAATCCCGGCAAATCTAAAGTAACTGTCTTGGCGTGATAGTCCAAGATGGCATAATAAGGTGACAACCAATCCATGTCCAATATGACATCAAAATCTACCATGTCAAGAAGTAACAAGTCTACACTAGTTTCAAGACCCTCAATAATGACTACGCACGAACGATACACACGATCTACAACAATAGAATCCCCCACCGGCGTAGACACATAAATAGGGACACTCAAAGAATCGCGGGGCACAACCAAATACGAGGCAAAATAGGATGATACATAAGAATAAGTAGACCTCGGATCAGAAAAAACTGAAGCATCTTTATTACAAATTGAAATGTTAAATGTGATGACTGCATCGGAGGACTCTGCCTCGGGTCTGGCTGGAAATGCATATAATCGGAGCTGGGCCCCACCACCCTGAACTATGTCATCGAGAGGACCTCTGACATATGGTCCTCTACCTCTAACGAGTTGGCCACCACCTCTAGTGGGTTGGCCTCCACCTCTAGCATGTTGACCTCCACCTCAAACATTCTGATCTCTACCTTTGACTACCTGACCCCTACCCCTGGCTGGCTGGGCAGGTGGTGCTGCAGGTGGTGCCGAAACTATATCACGATAATTCTGGTACTGAGGATGATTATCCAAAAATTTCGGACAAGATCTCTGAATGTGCCCATACTTACCACACTCATAACAACCATCCTGATACTGAGACTGACCCTGATTAACCGACTGACCGCGATAATAACTCTAAAGAGGAGGTTCTCTGATCGGGGTTGACTGATTAGAATAAGGCAAGTAAGAGCCACGACCACCTAAGGCACCATGGGACGTCTGACGTACTTAATTAAACGGCCTGGAAGAATGGCCTCTACCCTGAGAATCTCCACCTCCAGACGAGGCACCGCTGAATCTACCAGAATGGCGAGGTCTCTTGTCTTACCCCTGACTTCCCATCCTGAGAACCGTCTCAACTCTCTTAGCCACATTGGTCGCATCCTGAAATGAAATCTCAGTCCTTGTCTCCTTAGCCATCTGCAACCTAATGGGCTGGGCAAGGCCCTCAATAAATCTCCTAACCCCCCCCCCTCCCCTCTCTCTCTCTCTTTGGGCAATAAAGAATAGCATGCCGAGCCAAATCCACAAAATGATTCTCATACTGGGTAACTGTCATGCCGCCCTGCTGAAGACGCTCGAACTGATGACGCTTCTCTTCTCTGGTAGTGATAGGCAAAAATTTCTCCAAAAAGAGGTGAGAAAACTGATCCCAAGTCAGAGCAGGCGACCCAGCTGGTCTAGTCAACAAATAATCCCTCCACCATTTCTTGGCGGAACCAGTCATCTGAAACGCGGGTCAACCCCATTGGTCTCCAAAATACCCATATTACGAAGAACCTCATGACAACTGTCCAGATATTCCTAAGGATCCTATGAAGTAGCACCACTGAAGTAAACAGGGGAAAGCTTGATGAACCTATCCAATCTCCACAAAGCATCGGAAGCCATATCTGCCCCCTCAGCAATCGGGGCGGTAGAAACTGTTTGAAATACCCCAACTGGGTTGGCTGCTAAGGTCTAGATCTGAGGAGTAGTCTGATCAGGAGTGTGGGTAACAGGAGTCTGGACCCCTCCTCCAGCCTGAGATACGGCTTCTGCAACAAGGAGTGCGCCAGTCTAGGCTATACTCTCCATAAGGCTCACTAATTTGACCAAAGCATCCTGAAGCACCAGGGTAGCATAAAACCCATCTGGGACCTGAGTTGGTCCAGCTGGAACGGTCTGATCTAGAGACCCCCCCCCCCATCAATCTCAATCTAGGGCTCTGCGGCTAGGGCTGTAGTCTGAGCAGCGGGCTGATTCCTTCCCCTCCCTCGGCCTCTGCCCTTAATAGGAGTTGTTGCTGCTGGAAGATCGGATTTTTGGTTAGCGGAAGAAGAAGCACGTGTTCTCGCCATCTGAGAAAGAATAGAAGAGTTCAATCAGTATTTAAGATACCAAGAATCGCACGACAGAGTAGAAATAAAAATTAATTTTGTTCCTAACTTCACAGCCTCTAAGAGATAAGTACAGACGTCTCTGTACCGACCCCTCAGACTCTATCAAGCTTTTTCGTGAATTGTGAGACCTATGCAACCTAGTGCTCTGATACTAACTTGTCACAACCCAAATTCTCAACCCACGGGATCGTTATGGCGCCTAACACAATACTTGCTAAGCAAGACGATGTTAGAAATTTACTAACCATTTCCTTTTAAAGTATACATACACATAATAGAACAATTTAAATATGAATACTGAATCTAATATTTTTCACTAAATAACTTCATGAATACTAATAAAGATCAATAATTAACCCGAACCACGAACTAAATATATATTATAAGACTACCCCAGGGTCTGGTGTCACAATTCATGAACTACTAAGAATACTACAAATAATAGTCTGAAAGAATATATCTATGTTCTGAAAGAAATAAAACAGCGTCTATAAAGTAAAGAGAAGACTCCAGGAATCTTCGGACGCCAGCAGATCTACCCTGTATCTTCGAACAAAAATGCACAGCTACTAAAATCTCCTAACTCTGGTCGGTACCTGGATCTGCATAAAAGAGTGCAGAGTGTAGTATCAGTACAACCGACTCCATGTACTGAGTAAGTGCCGAGCCTAACCTCGACGAAGTAGTGACGAGGCTACGGCAAGGCATTAACAACATAACCTGTGAACAATATATATAATAAAGCAAGAAAGAAATAATAATAATAATAATAATAATAATAAACTCAATAACCAGTAACTTGCAACAGTAAATAAAAACAACACGGATAATTCTTTTCAGATATCAATTATAATCAACTCCTCAAAATTTCCAAGTTTCAATTTAAATCACAGTAAAAATCAGAGTATGAAAGCCTTTTTAATAAAACCAGAGTTTTCCAAATCCTTATTTTTGAAAATCAGTAAAACATAAATATTCTCCCTTATCACTCCTTGTTGTGGTGTGCAACCCGCTCTCACCTGTCCACCTTTATTGCTCCTCCTTATATATATATATCACCTTTATTTCTCTTGTTGCAGTGTGCAACCCGCTCCCACCAGACATATCATATCAGTTTATTTATGAAAACTTTTACAATTCAGGCCAAGCCTTTCATAATATTTTTGTATCAACAATTGTAAACAAAAGCTGTAAAACTCATAAACTTCGTCAATTATCATTCCACAACGAAACCAACCGGAAATTAGATACATATCATAACACTGACATCCAGCTCAATCCTTATGTAACATAACAAAACCAAGAGAACAGCCAACACTTCCAAAATACTTGAAACAATACTTAACAATAGATTAATGAATCCGAATAGACATATAAACATCAATAATCATGAAACAATTAAGCCCGAAAGCAAATAGTTGGAAACAGAGAAGGGACTATGTTCAACAATAATTTAGTGGTGCATAGATACTCGTCACCTCACCTATACACCACACACATGCAAATTCACATAGCATTTAATTCCCTCAAGTCAAGGTTAAACCAAGCACTTATATCAAATTCTCAGGCTACTCACTGCTTAATTACCGCTTTTCCTTTCGAATTTGTATCTAATCCGCTCGAATCTAATCATAATTAGTTTAACATCATTAATTTATGCTAAAGGAACTAACTTTACTGAAAAATCATGATTTTCCTAAGTTTTCTCAAAAAAAGTTAAAACCCGACCCCGAACCCGCTTGGTCTAAACTCGGGGTTCGAACCAAATTCCGTTTACCCATTCACCCCTGAACCCGAATATGCAATTAGTATCGAAATCCGACCCCAATTCGAGGTCAAAATTCAATTTTACAAAATTCCCTAATTCTACACAAACCCTCAATTCTTACCATGAAATTTTTGATTTTGCATTGAAAAGTGATGAAAAACATGGGTAATTGAAAGAGAAGAGTTTAGGATTGATTAACAACACCTTGGGGATGAATTTCTGTGAAGAAAATTGCATCTAGGTCTTTGTAGTTCAAAAATTGGTGAAAAATAGGTTCTGCCCGTTTTAAAATCTGATTTTATATGACTGGGCAGGCCTTCATCGCGTTCGCAATGGGCCTGCCGCATTCGCGATGGGTCAGGCCCAATGGCCTTCGCGTTCGTGGGGATTTGAACGCGTTCGCGAAGCTTCGCTTCCTTTGGTCATCGCGTTCGCGACCAGGTGGTCGCGTCGTGCAGAAGAAATGCAACTGCCCTCCCCAAGCCCCGTTTACACATTGCGTTCGCATGGCCTGGACGCGTTCGTGAAGCTTTAGCCCATCAGTGCTCCGCGTTCGCCTCCTTAGCTCCGCTTTCGCATATAAAAAAAATGGCCCCAGTGCACTTTACTCTACGCATTCGCGAGTAAAGCAACGCGAACGCGAAGAACAAATTGCATACGCACCAGAAACAGTCATGACAACAAAATTTCTTAAGTGTAAAACATCTCGTAGCCTACCCAAAACTCACCTGAGCCCTCTGGGCTCCAAACCAAACATGCACGCAAGTCTAAAAATATCATATAGACTTGCTCGTACGATCAAATCATGAAAATAATATCTAAAATTATGAATTTAACCTCAAAACTCATCATTTTTCTCAAGAACACTTAACTTTCACTATTTCTCAACCGGATGTCCGAATCACGTCAAATAAATTCCGATTCTTACCAAATTTCACAGATAGGACGCAAACATCATAACAAACTTGTATCAAGCTCCGGAACCAAAATACGGCCCGATACCAACGGTTTCAAACATTAATTCATTTCTTTATTTCATTGAAAATCCAGAAAAACAATTTTCTTTAAAAATTGATTTCTAAGGCTAGTGACCTCGGAATTCAATTCTGGGCATACGCCCAAGTTCCATATTTTACTGCGGACCTCCCGGGAGCGTCGGAACACGGATCCGGATCCGTTCACTCAAAATATTGAACCAAGTCAACTAAAAGAAAATTTTAAATTTCAAAAATTACTATTTCTCATATTTTCACATAAAAGCTTTCTGGTTTCACGCACGGACTGCGCACGCAAATGGAGATAAATAAAATTAATCTTTTTAAAGCTAATGAACCTGGAATGGAGTCTTAATTTATAAGATGACCCTTTGGGTCATCACATTAATATTGTAGCATTATTTTCTACTTTCGTCGCCGTTATAATTTGTTGTACATAACCATCAACCGTAATCTTGATGCAAGAAGAATAGCATGCTCATCTTCATTTATAGTGCCTGTGACGTTTAAATTAAACCTGTGGTATGAATCCTATACATGAACATTTACCAATTTATTGATCATATTATAAAAAGCATGTCTATTGTGAAAAAGTCTTAAAAGTTACCTGCACATACGCCAGTAGGATATCCATAATATTAGCTATCTTCACTTCTTGATTTTTTCTAATTACGGACTAATACAAGTAACCTGTTAGAAGAGTACCAAACAAATTTATATTGGGTATAATATTATAAGGATGATAGCAAAAAATTTCGGATAAAACTTAGTAAATGACAAACTTTATATGTTTGTTCCAGGCAAAAACCAATCATTGCCAACAGCCAATGAACATAAGCGAAATAGAAACTTCATTACCGAGTGAAACCTCCCAATACCATCTGGGGACAAGATAAATATATGCATATGATGTTAGTATTGTATACGGCTAAATCAGAGAGCCCGTTTTTACGGTTATTACGACGCTCAAAAGGCTCGAGAGTTCGAATTTTGGCATCGAGGGGGCATATGAAGGCCCTCGACTTCGAGGCAGTACAAATCGAAGATCGACGTAGAAAGGAGGGAAATTCCCAAGGGGCACGTGGGTAAAGCTGACAAAGTATACAAAATAGTACAAGCCCGTACCGTGGCATTAAATGGTTGTACAAGTCATACCTCTTTGCATTAATTATACGTGTACTATGCTAGAATTCTCCTCATATATAAAAGGGACTCTTATCACTTTGTAAGACACATGATACTCAATATACAAGACTAAGAACATTCTCTGCTTCCCAATTCAAACATTCTCTATAATTGTCTCATTGATTTATTGCGTCTCATTTATTGTGCTCTTCAGTTATTCTTCATTTGTTACTTGTTATTGATCATAAATAGGTCACTCTTAAGGCCTTCAGCACTGTTATACCGTTATCGATAGCCCATTATCAAGCTTCTAAAGCTCGACTTTGAGGCCCTTACCGACCACGCTTGAAACCGGTCTCTTCGCTGCTCGGTTTGCATAATCTTGTTTTCTTTTGCTCTTATTTCGTTTTCTCACCTCACATTCGGCATCTACTGCCTAAACAACCGTTATAAAATAGATCACGTATTTTTAGAACCACGTAATTAAATATAATTATAATTATCATTTTCAAGGTAAACAGTTTGGCGCCCACCGTGGGGCTAAAAATAATAGTGATTGTTTTAGTGCTGGTTTCCTAAACCACAAGTCATTCTTTACACTTTTTCTTGTCCAAGAATCTTCAATTTCAGGTCAGAAAATGTCTAACTCGGTGAATGCACATGAAAACAACGGCCTTGAGGATCATGGAGAGAACGGCACAGCTACTTCAGGTACCGGTGTACCACAACAAAACCCTGAGTGGGAACCTGTGCAAATCTCCATCGACGAAGGTTCGCGCAACGCTCAATATGTAAATGTAAGCTCTCATACATACGGGAGTGTACGCCAGGGAGAACAGCGTGAAGCATAGAGAGCCCCAGCTCAAAGAGAAAGAGAAGTTAGCCTTCATGTCATTTTTGAGATGTTGCAAGCACAACAAGTGGTTATTGCTCAGCTGCAAAGCCATCAAAAAACTCTGAGCACAGCGCCACCGGAAACGGCTCCTCGAGGTGAACAGGCACCAGAGAGGTCGAGCAACAGCGGGTCAGCAGCCGACCCGCTATTATGAAGATGCTCTAGGACCTCACAAAAAGGATTGAGTCAGGCGAAAAGAAGATAGAAGCCAACGACAAAAAGGTGGAAACCTATAACTCGAGGGTCGACCAGATCCCGGGCGCACCACCGATTCTTAAGGGTGTAGATTCAAAGAAGTTCGTGCAAAATCCATTCCCATCGAGTGCGGCTCTGAAGCCCATCACGAAGAAATTCAGAATGCCCGATCTCCCAAAATACAATGGGACCTCGGACCCCAATGAGCACATTACTGCCTACACTTGTGCTGTGAAAGGTAAAGACCTAAGAGATGACGAGATTGAATCAGTTCTATTGAATAAATTCTGGGAAACACTATCCAAAGGGGCCATGATGTGGTATCATAACCTACCCCCGAATTCGATAGATTCATTCGCCATGATGGCGGACTCCTTCATAAAGGCACATGCTGGTGCCATCAAGGTAGCTACAAGGAAATCTGATGTCTTCAAAATCAAACAAAGAGAGAACAATCCCGCTTCCAACTGGAGCGAATGGAACTACCACCGATCTCCGACGATCGGGCAGTGCAAGCCTTCACTCAGGGCTTGAATGAGCGAAGCTCGATAGCTTTGAAGCAGTTGAAGCAAAACTTAATAGAGTACCCCGTTGTGGTTTGGGAGGATGTGAACAACAGGTATCAATCAAAGATCAGGATCGAGGACGACCAATTGGAAGCCTCCTCGAGCTCGGTATATCCTAGCAGAGTCTTAGCAAAGGAATCAAGACTTCCAGAGAGAGAGACAAGACTGAACAAAGAAAGGTATCAACCGTACGTAGAGAATCTGAGAAATATCCCAAGGCGTCACATACCTCGAAGTGATCAAAGGATGGACCGAGGCCAACATTCTCGGGGACTTGTAAACAAAGCAAGTTTCGATAGGCACACAGGGTCGATAGAAGCACCCCGGCTATCAGAGTACAATTTCAGCATTGATGTTTCTGATATAGTATCAAGACCCGTGCTATCAGATCCTTCTCAAAGGAACCCCAACCTAATATGCGAATTTCATGGTATGCACGGCCATAGGGCCGAGGACTGCAGACAGCTCCGAGAAGAGGTGGCCCAACTGATTAGCAAAGGGCACCTTCGAGAGTTCCTTAGTGATCGGGCCAAGAACCAATTCCGGGAAAGAGAGGAAAACAGGAAAAATGAAACAGAAGAACCACAGCACATCATTCACATGATTATTGGAGGAGTCGACGTCCCCCAGGGGCCCGTTTTCAAGCTAGCAAAAGTATCCATCACCAGGGAAAAGAGAACTTGGAATTGCATGCCCGAAGATGCCTTTTAATTTAACGAAGATGACATCGAGACCTTGTCTCAACCTCATAATGACGCAATGGTAATTTTTTTCTTTTGAATAAATTTCAAATTAAACGTGTGCTCGTGGATCCAGGTATCTTGGCCAACATAATTCGGTCGAGGGTGGTAGAGCAACTCGGTTTGCTCGACCAGATCGTGCCCGCTTCTTGTGTCCTCAACGGATTCAACATGGAAAGCAAAACAATGAAATAGGAAATCACCCTCCCATTCAGCGTGGCCGGTACAACTCAAAACACCAAGTTCCATGTCATCGAAGGTGACATGAGATACAACACATTGATCGGAAGGCCATGGATTCACAATATGAGGGCGGTCCTGTAAACCCTTCATCAAATGATGAAGTTCCCCACGAAGGATGGAATAAAAATGGTGTAGGGGGAACAGTACGCGGCAAAAGAAATGTTCATAGTACACGATGTGGCGCCGCTGCCGGCACCTTCTACATCGAGGGAGCCAAAAAACAAACAAGTAGACGAGTAAGCAATCACAAACTGCATCCTCGGTGAACGATTAAAGGACCGTGTCGCATCCTTGGAACGAGTAACTAAAGCATATCGAGGCTTGAACTCCACCACAGTTAAGGTAAAATCCTCTCTCTCTCTCTTTCACGTTTTACACTAACCTATGTGCAAGTGCTCGAATTGGAGAACCCTCCAGCTCGAAGGCCTTAGGTTTTAAAGCATGCGTTGCGCTCTTTTTCCCTCACGTCGGATTTTATCCCAAATGGTTTTTACCGACGAGGTTCTTAACGAGGCAACACCCATATGCTACCTAAGGCAAACTCACCAAGTATTCAAGGCTTCTCTATGATCGACCTCAAATACTGGGGGCATTCCCCGGGAGATCACTAAAATATGCCAAAGAGGGTCTCGAAAGGAGAATGATGTACTGGACCCAACCTTCGAATGAACTGTGTCCACATAGAACGATCAAACCCTCAATGGTAAAAACATGTATACTTTTACCAAGTAATCAAAGAAGAATCTTTCATCATCAAAACACTTCGCGTATCAGAAAAGTCTATTATTTTTACAAGAAGCGGCCCCAAGGCCCAAAATCCACCGACCACTCGAGAACTGTCCTCGCTAGTCATTCCATCGAGTCACCGAAAACTCGAAGCCATAAGACCTCAGGGACGGAAACTTCAAGCACGTAAGCCCTCCATGAGGAAATACCAACTCCAGCTCGGGGACTTCCCTCGAATGCCGGATCATCAAACTGTGTAACTCGAAGTCGTAAGACCTCAGGTCCGGCAACTTCGAACTCATAAGCCCTCCACGAGGTAACATCAAACAACATAAGCCCTCCATGAGGCAATATCAAACTCTGGCTTAGGCACTATCCTCGACAGTCGACTCATAGCCATAAGACCTTAGGGCTGGCAACTTAAAACTCATAAGCCCTCCATGAGGCAACATCAAAACCATAAGACCTCAAGCAAGGCATGTACTGAATCATAAGACCTTAAAATGTCATAATCTCTGTATCAAAGTCAATGTTATATATCGAAATTATAAGACCCCTAAAAAGGCATACCCTCGATATAGACGTTGAGGCTATCTCACTCGGGGATTAAAAGGATACGGCCAAATATAAATGACCAACGTCATAAGGCTCCGGCCAAACTAAAGCGACTCGGAGACGTCCGACTATCGCCATAAAATCACATGCCTCCAATTACTTCAAAAAAACTTCGAAAAGAACCGGTTAAAGGTCGTACCGACCTAAAGCATAAGAGCACAAGTCACCAGCTACATTAAAGGTCGTACCGACCTAAAGCGTAAGAGCCCAAGTCACCAGCTACACTAAAGGTCGTACCGACCTAAAGCGTAAGAGCCCGAGTCGCCAGCTACAGGTCGTACCAACCAAAAGCGCCTCAGGGCCAATTTAGAAACCTAAAGGTCGATGAGATTAAGTCGAATATGACTCAAATATTGAGCCCAAAATGGTTAACTAAAGCGCCTAAGGGCCAAACGCGTAAGAACCTGAGTCGCCAGCCACACCGAAGGTCATACCGACCCTAAAGCGTAAGCGCCCACGGGCCAGCCTAAAAAGATTCATGGCCAATTTATAACCCCAAAGGTTTTATCAAGAAGTCCAATTTAAAAACCTAAGGGTCGATGAGCTCGATTCAAATCCGACTCGGAGACTGAGTCCGAAATGGTTAACTAAAGCGCCTAAGGGCCAAACGCGTAAGAGCCTGAGTTGCCAGCCACACTGAAGGTCGTACTGACCCTAATGCGTAAGAGCCTATGGTCCAGCCTAAAAATCCTCAGAGCCAATGTATAATCCCAAGGGTTTTATCTCGAAGACCAATTCATCAGGCTGACTATCGACAAAGAAAATAAGAATAAACAAAGAATCTTTCATATATGTATGTACATTACAAATATGCATTTACAACGCTCCCACGGGAGTTTTTACAAAGAACAAAGAAGGAAAAGCTAATCTACTATAGGGACCAGCTCCCTCGGAAGCCTTCAAATACCAGCATCGGCACCAGAAAAGGAAAAAATTAGCGTTGATCTCATCCGCCTTGGCCTGCTTTATATCTTCTGAGAGATCAAAACCCCTAGCATGAATCGCTTCAAGCGTCTCCCTCCGAGACCTACATAGGGCATACTCATTGCCCATCCTCTCTCTATCAAAATCTCCCCTCAGCTCAGCCCGAGCATTGCTAGCATCTTCAAATAGACTGCCACCTTCTTATCGGCCTTCGCCCGAACTTCTTCTTCTTCAGCTTCAGCCCGGGCGTCCACGACCTCCGCCTTCAGATTTAAAAGATCATTCTTGAGCATGGAAATCCTGCTCATCTGAATCGAGCTATCTTCTTGGGCATTACGAAGTTGTATCTCGAGGGCAGCAGCCTTGGCCAAAGCATTCCTTTGGGCTGCAACACGTACGCATATTTGCGCCTTCAACGCTTGGCATTTAGAACTAACTTGCCCGACTTCGCCCAAAAGGCGCTCCAATGCTTCTGTCTTTCCCTGCAGCTGATGCATCAAAACATTAATTCCCAAAAGCGAGAAAGGAAGCACGTACTCCTTCGGGGTAAGGGTTACCTGACGCTCGAGATTGTCTTCATGATTCCGACTCCAATGCATCTCACCCGAAGATGTATCAACTCTTTCGTCTTTTTATTGCAAAGAAGCTTGAGAGATTTTTTCTTACCCAAAGCTTCCCGCAACCTGGTCTCACAGCGAAGCAGCTCGAACTTGAGTTTGTCAAAAACCTACAAAAGAGAAACTTTTGTTCAAAGAATGAAGATTCATAGCTAACGAGCCAGCAAGGCCGATCAGAACTCACCTCGGAATAGAGCCGCTGATCCTCTTCAAAATTTGAACTTGCATCTACAGGCCTGGCCCTATCGGCCCCAATTGAACCACTCTCAATAGGGGCATACCCACTCGAAACTTCACTTGGTTCGGGCAGCCCCTAGTTCTGAGCATCCCTCGAAGTACCTTCGAGGGCAGAAGCATATTATGGTAGAGGACTTTTTCTCTTCCTCTCTCGAGGAACCTCTTATTCGAAATTAGAGGTCTCAGGATTGGTAGAATTGGCAACCTCGGAAGGGCCCCCAACTCGAGTCGTAGACAAATAACCATCCCCCCCCCCCCCCNATGACCAACGTATATAAAGGTTTCCTCAGCAACGGCATCTCCTTTATGTCTCCGAGAAGGCCCCGACTCATTGAGTATGTCCTCGTCTGCAGAGGATCTTCTTCGTTTATTATCCTCCTCCGAGCTTTCCCTCTCCTCGAAGGGGAACGGTCTCATTTTGGAAAACCCACCAACACCTGCGGTGGAAAATTTAGTATACACAAAAGAAAACATTCATCGAAAGGGCAACCACGTGTCTCGTACCATGGTGATTTGCTTCCCATCTTCCCTTTGACACATCACGCCACTTGGATTCGTCGTATGTTGAGGAATCTGCCAGCCTCCGAGTACAGTCTGTAATATCGGGGACCTCCCCCGGCACCTACGGGACCGCTGAAAAGGAGAAAAAGAAACACTCTTACAAATCGGTGAGAGCAAGAGAAACTAAGGTACGATGTGTCACTTACATCTGAAGTTCCATTTTTCGGGAAATGGCAGGAAATCCATTGGAATGATATCGACGGTCCTCACTCGAACACACCAACTCATCCATCCTCCATTTCGGTCCTCATCATCGCTGGAAATGAAAGGCCTGGTGGATCGGCGTCATAACGCAATCAGGCCTCGACAATGCTGAGGCCGATATAATCTAATAAGGTGGTTGAGGGTAAACTCGAGCTCAGCCTTTTCGGTAAAATACCTCATCATCAGCACTATCCGCCAGAAGGACGGATGAATCTGCGTCAGGGTGACTCGATACCTTTTGCATAATTTGAGCACAAGTCGGTCGAGGGGGCCTAATTTAAATGGGTACATATACACGGTCAAGTACCCCTCTACATAAGTCATGACGTTCTCTTCTCGAGAGGGTATCTGCAGCATCACATTTTTCCCCCAGCCACAGTCTTTTCTCACGGCCTCAAGGTGGTTTTCTTCTATCGATCGGACGAACCTCGAAGCATGCTCTCGATGGCCCGGGGCATTGAAGGGTTTCTCTAATGCAAAGTCTTTCTTCGGAGCAAATCAGTACGAAGTCAACTCACCATACGTCGGCGGTATACCACCGGCCAGGCTAGGATCTAAGGAAGAATTTCCCTTTTCTTGGTGAAGAGATTCGGGCACGGCAGCCATAACTACTCTAACAGAGATAAGTAGGGAGGAATGAAAGCAGTTTTCGCAAAAATGGGAAAGGGATGAGAAATTTGAAAGGAAAGCTAAGTTTTGAAAAGTCGACAGACTTAGAATGAAGAGGAAGCGAGAATATATATAAAGAAAGCGGTGAACATTCAACTACTCTGAAAGCCATTCAATTTCTAATAAAGTCATCATAACGCTTGGGGAAGTGTACTGATGGGGCCACCTCGGTCACTTCACGGTCACGTCACATAAATGATACCGTCATATGGCATTTGAGGGGTCAAATCTCACATGCCGACCTAGCCTCGAGAAGGCGTCCGGTCTCGAGGGGATCTACTATTGCAAGTGCGAGTTATGAGGAGCTAAGAATCGAAGCATGAAAGTCAATTGGTGTGTAAGCATTAAGGGACAAAGTTTGTGCGATATGCGATAGGAGATATTCTATTTCAAAAGATATATTTACAGAGGTGTTTATTTTACAAAAATTCCCCCGAAGGGTTCCATATACAGAAGAAAAAAAAAGCAAAATAGCAGGAGAATCTACTCTTCGTCTTCACTACTATCCGAGCCGCTTTCAGAGCCCTCATCCGACGTAGTGGGCATTTCTAATTCTTCCTCCAGGGCCCTGGTTTCTTCAATCAAGGGAGAGAGATCGACACCCTTAACGCTCACTTCCTCGAGGGCTTGCCTCCTGGATTGAATGCGGGCATAAGTAACTGCCCGAGCCAGCTTTAGCTCGGCCTTCTCAGATATCTCCCTGGCCCGATCATTAGCAACAGCATCATCTCTCTTGTATGAGGAGACATATTCATTGGCCTCAGACTTGGCTGTAGATAGTGCAGCAGCCTCCTCTTGAGCACCTCGGAGAAGGTCTTGAACCGAGAATAGCTTCCCCCGAATCGCCTCCCTCTTTGAAGCCGCAGCATCATTCAGTCGAGCTAGCTCTAGAATTTCGGCATCCTTGGTGCAGCCTCCTCCTGAATCCGCTCCACCAGGCGTCCTTCTACTTAATCTAAAAAGTATAAAATAAGTCAATCAGCACAAGGAAATGCAACTAAAATAAAATTAGGGGTATCGGCATAGTGCTCAGCAAAGTCGGCCCTCTCCCGAAGTACTCTCTCTGAGATTACCCGGAGGTTGGTCAATTTCTCCTCCTTTCGAGCGCATAAATCCTCCAGCTCGAATGACTCCGACATGAGCTTCTCAAGATCCTCTCCATGATGAGTCAACTAATCTTGCATCTTGGAGAAGTCTTGGTCATACAGCTTCTTGATCTGCAGCACAAAAAAAGGGGAAATCAGAAAACATGAATAGAAGGTCAAAAAATAGGATATTAATTCTCAAATGTCACCTGCTTTTGGTGCCTCTCGGCTTCCTCGAGAGCAACTGGGGCATAAACAGTCTCCCCATCTACCCCCTCGAAATAGTCTCTAAATGCATCATCCTCTCCACAAGAGGTCTCTAGACCGAGAACACCCCAACTTGAGCATCCCGTATCTCCCCCAGAGAAAATGACGGGCTCGAGTGAAATCCCCCGGCGGCATCAGCCTCTATCGAGGTTTCTTCCCGATCCCGAAAAGCTCTAGTAACAAGCCCCCTGTGCTCCTCAACACGGACTGTGACATGTTCGATGAGCATCTCGGGGACTGCGCCTAAACCCTCCTCGAGGGTCTCCTCTATGTACGGCGGGTCTGCATCGGCCGCCTCTAGCTCAACAGATGAGCGCCCAGCAACTCTCAAAGCATCAGCACTTCGTTTTGCCATCGTCACTTTCTTCCTCGGCCCGCAGAGTCTCAGCGGTCGTCGAGGACAAGACCGTGGCATCAATTTTGGGCATTCAAGTCTTTGTCCTTTTTTATTTTGGAGACACCGACGAGGCCTCCTTCTTCCTTTTCTTATCCTTGGCAGTCTTCGGGGACTCTTCCTCACCAGGTGGAGGCGGTCTCATCAACACGCCTTAACCGAGGCCTGCACAAACGTGTTATATTAGAAAACATCATCGTCAAAAGTCCTTACAAATAATGAGAAAAAAATAATAGCATACCATGGTTCTTTGCCTGCCACCTTGTCCTAGCCAGCTCACACCATACGCGTTTGTTATATGGGAAGGCGGAGTCCAAAAGCCTGATCCTCCCCGAAAGGTCCTGAACCGCTCCGGGGAACCAGACTGTGGCTACACAGTCGAAAGAAAGAATATTCAGAACCGGTAGAAAGAAAAAAGAGGTAGTAAATCATAATTAACATGGGGGTTTTTACGTTTCATATTCCACTCCTCCGGGAACGGCAGTCTATCGGGGGGGATGACATCCGAATTTCTGACTCTGACAAACTGACTCATCCACCCCCTATCTTTATCCTCATCGATGCAGGTGAGGAATGCCTTGGCGGATTGGCGGTGCAGTTTAATTAGGCCCCCGCGGAAGAGGCGAGGGTTGTACAGTCTAATCATATGGTCGAGGGTAAAATTCATTCCCTCGACCATGTTGGCAATATGCCGAAACATGTATACGATCCTCTAAAAGGAAGTATAGATCTGACAGAGTGTCACCCGGTACTGATGTGAAGGGATATGTATATACACTGAGGAAGCCAGCCTTGTGTGTGACTATATTTTCATCAGCCGTAGGAATCTCTACACGAGCTGCCTCTCCCCAACGGAAATCTAATTTTACCCTCTCTATATTCGATACTACACTTATGTATCGAGACATGGGCTCGCATCGGCCCGGTGTAGAAGGGGGGTTTTCTATTATGATGTCAGAAATAGTGCCGAAAGGGCCTGGATGGATTGTTCGATAGCAGGAGGAATTTTGGACTTTCCCTTGGACGGGCGTGCCAAAGAAGCGGCTCCCTCTTTTTGTGGAATCATTTTTGAAGTTTTTGCCATGATAATAATCGAATTTTTGAAGTGAGTAGACGAAAGAACGTACACAGGCAGAAGGTAAGAATGGAGAGCACTTGGTTAAAATTTGAAGGTTTGGAGAAGATGAAGAAGATGAAAAACTATGAAAAGGAAAGAAATTGTGGTATTTATAGAGGCCCTTTGGGCATGCTTGAAGCGGAAGGGTCGAACTTGTGACGGTTCATTGGCTTCTCGAGAATTGTGTTGACAGCGACCTCTGCGCAGCTTTTTATGTTGCGTCATTTAATGCTCTGAAGGCACTGACGTCATAATAGGGGCGTCGAAAAGGAAAAGTCAAGACTGTTTCTTATCTCTTCATTCTAAGAAACGCGGGGACTATCTGTATACAGCTAAAATTGGAGAGCCCGATTTTATGGTCATTACGATGCTCAGAAGGCTCGAGGATTCGAGTTTTGGCATCGAGGGGGCATATTAAAGGCCCTCGACCTCGAGGCAGTACAAATTGAAGATCGACGTTGAAAGGCTGGAAATTCCCAAGGGGCACATGGGTAAAGCTCACAAAGTATACAAAATAGTACAAGCCCGTACCGTGGCATTAAATAGTTGTACCAGCCATACCTCTTTGCATTAAGTACACGTGTACTATGTTGGGATTCTCCCTCATATATAAAGGGGACCCTTGTCACTTTGTAAGACACATGATACTCAATATACAAGACTAAGAACATTCTCTACTTCCCAATTCTAACATTCTCTATAATTGTCTCATTGATTTATTATGTCTCATTTATTGTGTTCTTCAGTTATTCTTCATTTATTACTTGTTATTGATCATAAATAGGCCACTCTTAAGGCCTTCAGCACTGTTATACCATTATCGATATCCCATTGTCAAGCTTCTAAAGCTCGACCTCGAGGCCCTTACCGACCACGCTAGAAATCGGTCTCTCCGCTGCTCGATTTACATAATCTTATTTCCTTTTGCTCTTATTTCGTTTCCTCACCTCACATTTAGCATCTACTGCCTAAACAAATGATATAAAAATAGATCACGTATTTTTAGAACCACGTAATTAAATATAATTGTAATTACTATTTTCAAGGTAAACAAGTATGTACACTATCTTCCAGCTTTTGAATAATTAAATGTCTACTATAAT
This sequence comes from Nicotiana paniculata, assembly GCA_005239505.1. Taxonomy (NCBI): domain Eukaryota; kingdom Viridiplantae; phylum Streptophyta; class Magnoliopsida; order Solanales; family Solanaceae; genus Nicotiana; species Nicotiana paniculata. Next base: position 93,027 of record ML360828.1, read on the forward strand.
AATCATCATAATAAATGTAACAATGATACTATAAAAACAACAACAACAATAACCACAAAAAATATTTTAGAAGTTAACATCACAATGAACCTCTACTTCATAACCTTCAGATTTTTCTTGTTCTGTAGCCAAGACCAAATTCAACCGATCAGTAAAATAATTTTGTAAAGGACCAAAGTGCATTATAATCATAAAATGTAAGAAAATAATAAAATCACTTCATTTTGACTAAATTGGCATTATTGAGTAACCAAACACATAAATAGTTATGAACTTTGTATACGGTTAAAATCTTATGCCCCGGTTTTGTAGGCTCGAGAAGTTGAATCGAGGGAAGAAGTTCGGTAGAGGTCTATCTCCGGCTCGAAGATGGAACAAGAGGCTCGAGGGCCTAAGTGCTCGATGAGCATCATAGCAAAGTACAATTGATGCCTAAATAATGTTGTTATGAGTTTGTTACGGAAAGGACAAGATTCTAGCCACGTCCCCAAAGATCATGGCGCAAATTCTGGGATTGATTTGTACGAATAAGCACAAATCCGTACTAGGTGGTTATACAACTGTACTAATGGGATTATTTATTATAATAGAAATGTACCTTATTTAGGGTTTCCCCTCCTATATAAAAGGGACCCCAATCATTTGTAAATGGACCTAATAATTGGAATTGAATATACTCTTTACTTTTTCGCTCATTGTTCATCAGAGCTGCCTTTTAAACTTTATTATTCTTCTTGCTTTACTGCTCTCGATTCACCTCGAGGTCATCGAGCTCGAGGTCGAAACTGCCTAAGCAACATTGGGTTGGTTCATTCATTCCTTTCATTTATACCTTGTATTACTTGTTTGTTAATTGGTATTGAACTAGATCACGTATCTTTAAAACCACAAATCAAATTTAATTGTTACTCGTATTTTCGAGGTAAACAGTTTGACATCCACCGTGGGGCTAAAGATAATAGTGATTATTTCAGTACTAATTTTCTGATAACACATGTTATTCTTCACACTTTTTCTTCTCCAAGATTCTTTGATTTCAGGCTGAAACATGTCGAACTCAGTGAACACACCAGTGCATGGTAATGACGGCCTCAGATTCCATGGGGAAAATAATAATGCAACAGCTTCGGGGGCCGGTGTACCACCGCTTAACCCTGGGGTAGCACCAGTTCCTAACCCCATCGATGTTGGTTCACACATTTCTCTAAACGTCGATTTGGGCACTGACGTTGGAGGAGGCGTACGTGGAGAGGTTCAACCCAGTGGCCAAAGAACACAGGGTCGAGGAGATGGAGAAGTCAGCCTCCAAGTGATTTTCGAAATGTTACAACCGCAACAGATTGCTATCCCTCAGTTTCAAAGTCAGAAAAAGACTCCGAGCGTGGAGGGACCAGAAATAACTCATCATGTTGAACCAGTCCCGGAGAGGTCGAGAAATATTGGACCAGGAGCTGACCCCACAATCATGAGAATGCTCGAAGAAATCAGAAAGAGGATCGAATCAGGAGAGAAAAGGATCAAAAAGAATGATAAAAAGGTGGAAACTTATAACTCGAGGGTCGACCAAATACCGGGAGCACCTCCGATTTTAAAAGGACTGGATTCTAAAAAGTTTGTGCAAAAGCCTTTTCCCCCAAGTGCGGCCCTGAAGCCTATTCCGAAGAAGTTTTGCATGCCGGACATACCCAAATACAATGGGACCACCGATCCCATCGAGCACATCACCACATATACTTGTGGTATAAAGGGAAATGATTTGGAGGACGACGAGATCGAGTCTGTTCTACTGGAAAAAATTGGGGAAACTTTGTCCAAAAGGGCCATGATTTGGTACCATAACCTGCCCCCGAACTCTATCGATTCGTTCGCCATGTTGGCTGATTCATTTGTAAAGGCACGTGTTGGTTCTATAAAGGTTGCAACAAGAAAGTCGGACGTATTCAAAATTAAACAAAGGGACAACGAGATGCTAAGGGAATTTGTATCCTGGTTCCAAATGGAACGAATGGAGTTACCACCAGTTTCCGATGACTCGGTTGTTCAAGATTTCACTCAGGTTCTAAATGAGCGGAGCTCGATAGCATCGAGGAAGTTAAAACAAAACTTGATTGAGTATCCCGTCGTGGCTTGGGCGGATGTGCATAACAGATATCAGTCAAAGATTAGGGTCGAAGATGATCAGTTGGGAGCCCCCTCGGGCTCGGTTTATCCAAACAGGTTAGCAACAAAAGATTCAAGAGGTGCAGACAGGGAACCAAGATCGAACAAAGAGAGGTATCAGCCATACGTCGAAGAGCGAAGGAACAATTCGAGGCGCAACGTACCTCGGAGTGATCGAAGAGTAGATTGAGGATAGAATTCTCGGGGACTCATGAGTAAGACCGATTTTGATAGGCACCCATGATCGGCGAAGGCTCCTCGATTATTAGAATACAATTTTAGCATCGATGCCTCGGCTATTGTCTCAGCCATTGGAAAACTTAGGGATACCAGGTGGACTAAACCATACAAACCGACCCTTCTCAGAGGAAACCCAACTTGATGTGTAAGTATCATGGGACACATGGGCACATGACTGAAGATTGCAGACAACTGAGAGAGGAGGTAGCCAGATTATTTAATGAGGGGCATCTTCGGGAATTTCTCAGCGACAGGGCCAAGAACCATTTTATAGAAAGAGACGTCAATAGGAAGAACGAACCAGAGGAACCTCAACATGTCATTCATATGATCATCGGCGGAGTCGACGTCCCACAGGGACCCTTATTCAAATGCATCAGAGTGTCAATCACAAGGGAGAAGCGGACTTGGGACTACATGCCCGAGGACACCCTCACATTCAATGAGGAAGACACCGAGGGCTTATCTCAGCCGCACAACGATGCACTGGTAATTTCTATTCTTTTAAATAAAGTTCAAGTTAAAAGTGTTCTTGTGGATCCAGGTAGGTCGGCAAATATAATCAGATCGAGGGTCGTGGAGCATCTCGGGCTGCTTGATCAAATCATACCAGCATCTCGAGTCTTGAATGTCTTCAACATGGCAAGCAAAACAACGAAGGGGGACATCATCCTCCCAGTGAACATGGCCGGATCCATACAAGACACAAAGTTTCATGTCATCGAAGGTGACATGAGGTATAATGCTTTGCTTGGAAGGCCGTGGATCCACAGCATAAGGGCAGTGCCACCAACCCTTCATCAAATGATGAAGTTCCCAACAAAAGATGGCGTAAAGACGGTATATGGAGAGCAACACGCAGCAAAAGAGATGTTCGCAGTCCGTGACTTAACACCAGTATCGACGCCCTCTACATCGAAAAAGCCGAGCATCAAGGAAAAACAGGTAGCAAAATAGTAATCACAGTTTATATCCTCGGTAGAGCCCGAGGAACATGTGGTCGAAGGTGAAAAAGAGGACTTCTTTACCCCTCGAGCTTTCGTCGCCCTCGAGGAGTCAGATGCGATGAAGTACACGATCGAAGAACTGGAGCAGGTGATATTGATCGAGTATCTTCCAGAACAAAAGGTATACCTAGGAACGGGGTTAACCCTCGAACTCAGGAAAAAACTCATTCAATTCCTTATCGATAACATTGATTGCTTTGCTTGGTCCCACTTAGATATGACAGGGATCCCGCCAGAGATAACCACCCATCGACTGAATGTTGACCCCAGATTTAAATCGGCGAAGCAAAAGAGAATGCCCTAGTCCGAGGTAAATCATGCATTCATAAAATACGAGGTAACCAAACTTCTCAAGATAGGGTCCGTTAGGGAAGTAAAATACCCCGAATGGATAGTTAATGTAGTAGTAGTCCCTAAAAAGGGAAACAAACTTAGAATGTGTTTAGACTATAAATATTTGAACAAGGCATGTCCTAAAGATTCTTTCCTATTGCCTAACATCGATCGTCTGATCGACGCTACGGCCAGTCACGAGATCCTTACTTTTCTCGATGCCTACTCCGAGTACAGTCAAATTCGAATGAACCCGGAGGACCAGGAAAAGACTTCGTTTATTACAAAGTGTGGAACATATTGCTACAATGTAATGCCCTTCGAACTAAAAAATGCAGGGGTTACATACCAACGCCTAGTTAGTAAAATGCTTGAACATTATATAGGCAAATATATGAAAGTTTATATTGATGACATGCTAGTTAAGTCCCTGCCTGCAGAGGACCATCTGACTCATTTGCAGGCAACGTTCGAGATTTTAAGAAAATACAACATGAAACTCAACCCCGAGAAATGCGCTTTTGGAGTTGGCTCTGGAAAGTTCTTAGGTTTCATGGTGTCAAACAGAGGGATCGAGATAAACCCCAAAAAAATTAAAACCATCGAAGAAATCACCATCGTGAACAATGTGAAAGTCGTACACGGCTAACCGGGCGGATAGCTGCTCTAGGTCGATTTATCTCGAGGACATCATATCGGAGTCATCATTTATTTTCCCTACTCAAGAAAAAGAATGATTTCGCATGGACTTCGGAGTGCCAACGAGCCTTAGAAGAGTTAAAGTGGTACCTATCGAGCCCACCCCTGCTTCACACTCCGAAGGAAGACGAAAAACTCTACTTGTACTTAGTCGTGTCCGAGGTAGCTGTAAGTGGTGTGCTGGTTCGAGAAGAGCAAGGTACATAATTTCCTATTTATTATGTAAGTCGAACCCTAGGAGATGCTGAAACCAGGTATGCACATTTAGAAAAGTTAGCACTTGCACTAATAAGCGTATCTAGGAAATTAAAACCATATTTTCAATGTCACCCTATATGTGTACTGACCACATACCCACTTTGAAATGTCTTGCATAAGCCTGAGTTGTCAGGTCGATTGGCCAAATGGGCCATCTAATTTGGAGGGTACGATATCGAATATCAACCCCGACGGCCATCAAGTCTCAAATTTTGGCGGACTTCGTGGCTGATTTTACACCTGCCCTCGTACCCGAAGTAGAAAAGGAACTCCTACTGAAAACGGGTACATCCTCGGGGGTATGGACCCTCTTCACAGACGGAGCCTCGAATGTGAAAGGGTCCGGACTCGGTATTGTTTCAAAATCGCCTACGGGAAATATCATTAGGTAATCTATCAAAACTTTTAAATTGACTAACAATGAGGCCGAGTATGAGGCCACGATTGCAGGTCTCGAACTGGCCAAGGGCCTGGGAGCAGAGGTCATTGAGGCCAAAAGTAACTCTCTTTGGTTGTAAATCAAGTAAACGGAAGCTTCGAAGTTCGTGAAGATAGAATGCAAAGGTACTTAGACAAACTTCAAGTAACATTGCACCGGTTCAAAGAATGGACATTGGACCATGTACCTCGAGAACAGAATAGTGACGTCGATTCACTTGCGAATTTTGGGGTCGTCGGTCGAAGAAAATGATATTGTCTCGAGGACTGTTGTCCAATTGTCGATGTCCGTGACCGAAGAGGGCCATGAGTAAATTAATTCAACAAGTTTTCCGTGGGATTGGAGGAACAAATACGTCAAATACTTGAATCATGGAAATCTCCCATCGGACCCAAAGGAGTCGATAGCCTATGAGCCAAAGCAGCTCGATTCTCGCTCGATGAAAATAGAACATTAGACAGAAGACCTTCGATGGACCGCTAGCAGTATTCTTAGGACCGGGAGACACCGATTATGTATTGCGAGAAATCCACGAAGGCACTTGTGGGAACCACTCTGGCGCCAACTCTTTGGTTCGCAAGGTAATTAGAGATGGATATTACTGGGATAGCATGGAAAAAGATACTAAGGAGTTCGTTTGAAGGTGTGATAAATGCCAAAGGTTCGAACCAATGATCCATTATCCCGGTGAATAACTCCATTCGGTTTTGTCCCCGTGGCCATTCATGAAATGGGGGATGGATATCGTCGGCCCCCTACCAACGGCTCTAGGTAAAGCTAAATTCATTTTGTTTATGACTGACTACTTTTCAAAATGGGTAGAAGCCCAAGACTTCGAGAAAATAAGAGAAAAAGAAGTCATTGAATTCATATGGGACCACATTGTGTGTCAATTTGGGATACCCGCCAAAATAGTGTGTGACAATGGGAAGCAATTCATCGGTAGCAATATGACAAAATTCTTCGAAGACCATAAAATCAAAAGGATTCTATCAACGCCCTATCACCCAAGCGCAAATGGCCAAGTCGAGTCCACAAACAAAACCATCATTCAAAACTTGAAGAAGAGGTTGAATGATGCTAAAGGGAAATGGAGAGAAGTATTGCCCGAGGTGTTATGGGTATGTCGAACAATGTCAAAATCAAGCACGGGGGAAACCCCATTTTCTTTGGTGTATGGGTCCGAAGCGTTAATTTTTGTCGAGTTCGGGGAACCTAGCTTCAGGTTTCAGTATACTACCAAGGATTCAAACCACGAGGCTACGAACACTTGTCTCGAGCTACTAGATAAAAAAAGTGAAGCCGCACTAGTTCGAATGGCCGCACAAAAGCAAAGGATCGATAGGTATTACAATAGAGAGGAGAACCTTCGCCATTTCGGAGTCGGGGAGTTAGTTCTAAGGAAAGTCACCCTCAATACTCGAGACCCAAATAAAGGGAAACTAGGCCCCAATTGGGAAGGACCGTATCGAGTCATCGGAGTCGTAGGGAAGGGATCCTACAAACTTAGCACAATGGAAGGAGAGCAACTACTAAACAATTGGAACATATCACTACTCAAACGATATTATTGCTAAGGTGTGACCTCCTCCCCTTTTTTAATTTATAGTTAAGACTAACTCCTTGCAGGCATCCGGTTGGAGACATAGTAGAACCCTTCAACTTGAAAACCTTGGGTTTTAAAGCATGCGTTGCACTCTTTTTCCCTTAGATCGGATTTTATCCCAAATAGGTTTTTCCGGCAAGATTATTAACAAGGCAACACGTATATGCTACCTAAGGGGAATTCAACAAGTATTCAAGGCTTCTTTTCAATCAACCTCGAATACTAGGGGGCATCACCCTCAGAGATTGTACTTTCGAAGAAAAAAATTCACGCCAAAGAGGGTCTATAGGAGAACTTTGTAATAGGCCAAACGCTCAAATAAATCATGTCCATATAGAATAGTCAAGCCTCGACGGAAAAACATGTACGCACGTATAAATTATTCAAAGAATCATTCTTGCTATATCAAAACACTTTGTATTTCAAAGAAGTCTACTATTATACGAGTTTCACACTTATAATCCTACGAGAAACGGCTCAAGGGCCAGAACGCAAATGCACCCTGAATACCCGGGGACTGTCATCGACAGTCAACACATCGAATCATAGAAAACTCGAACTCATAAGACCTCTAAGAGGAATCCCCTCGATATAAAGGCCATGGCCATCATACTCGGGGACTAACCATTAGAACAAGTTCGAAAGGCCATCGAGAAACAAGTCTAAGAGGCATACCCGATGGCCATGACCACATTAAAGGCTACGGCCATATGAAAGACTACGGTCACATCAAAAGGTTATAGCCGAAATAATGCGGCTCAAAAACGTCCGACTTCTGCCATAAAATTAAAGGCCTTCAAAAATTTCGAAAAACTGGTTAAATCAAGCTACCCTCGGCAAAAGCAAATGATAAAGGGCTTCGATAAAGTCAGCCCTCGAATAATTTAGAGGCTTCGATAACATCAGCCTTCGAAAAAATATCTCAAGAGGTAGTCAGTTATAGTTACACAATAAATTACAAACAAGGTTCCAATCGATTAAACCTTCGAAAAACCCAACGGGTACAAAAAACACATGCTAAGGCATACCAAATTTTTCACTAAGTCTTTTAGCCGAAAAGAGGGGAAAATTATAGCCGCTTTAGCAGCCGAATTGGCCCTACTTAAAATAGCCTAAGGGCCAACCTAAAAGATCCTAAAGGCCAGCCTAAAATAGCCTAAGGTCCAATAATAAAAAAGCCTAAAGACTTATATGTAAGAGAATAAGGGCCGAAGCACATAGAGTTCGAGACCTCGCTCTCACTCAGCTCGAACTCAAGAGTCCCGTCACTTCGAGCCTGCATCCAACTGACTTAAAGCTTAGCCTGAGGATTAAACCTTAAGAGGTATTCTATTGTCGCTCATTGATCAAATAAAAACCTAAGGGTTCACCATATTCTAAGTCAGGTCAATACTCGGACTGATTATTAGAATTACAACATCAAATTTCTTTTCACAAATGAAGACGAAGAAGAATTTAACACAAAATGAAGATGGAGCTATATTCATAAGAGATATATTTACAACTACCACGAGGGTCCCTTACACAAAAGCAAAAAGAACCTAATATATTTTCGTGGCTACTTGCTCGGAGTAAATATCCCCAGGAGTTGTATCTTCTGTAGCTTTGTCTTCGGGGACCTCCTCCTCCCCGGGGGCTTCATCTTCGTCTCCCTCACTCTCGGAGCCGCTGGCAGAATACTCATCATCGAAGAGCAGTGCAGTTGCCTCTTCCTCCAAAGTTTTCACCTTCTCGATGTAGGCCAATAGGTCGAAGCCTCTAGCATGCACCTTTCGAGAGTTTGTCTTCGGGCTTCCAGCCTAGCATGGTTGAGGTAACATGATAACTTAAGCTCGGCTACGACAGAGATATCCTGTTCCTGAGCATTAGCAGCAGTGGCATCAGCTCGATACGAGGACACGAATGCCTCAGCCTCGGACTTGGCTTTAACAAATTCAGCGGCCGACTTAGCTCGAAGCTCCTCAAATCTGCAGCTCTCCTCTTTTGCACTTCGAGGCTGGTGCTCGACCGAGGCCAACTTTTCCTGAAGAGTTTCCTTTTCGGAGGCGAGACAGTCCATATGTTGCTTACACCCAAGGGTCTCAGCCTCTTTGGTCTTGAGCTCCTATCAAAGTTGCTCCACCAGGTCAGCCTTCTGCTGGAACTGAAAAGTTGAAGCGTTAGACACCAAAACAAGTAAATGCAAATTAGGCCCACAAATGCTATATTACCTGCTCGATGAGCTCGGCCCGCTCTTGGGAATCCTTCTCTGAACCAGATCGAAGATCTCTGATTTCCCCCTCTTTTTTGGCGTAGAGAGCCTTAAGATTGTCCATCTCTACCACGAACTTCTTGAGCTCAGCTTCACACTGGGAAAGCTCGGCGCGAGACTTGGAGAATGCTTGGTTGTAAAGCAGCACGGCGTTCTCACAAAGAAAAGGATTTAGAAAGACAAAAATCAAACTCAAAGCATATTTATAAAGGCAAAGTTTAACTGTTTGCGAAGCTTTTCGGCCTCCTCAAAAAAGAACGAGGCATCAAGATCAGGGCCCTCTTCGATTCCATCAAAGTACTCCCGAAAGATGTCATTCTCCCTGTGGGATGTTCCCACGTCTGGAGTCCTCATGTCTTGGGCTTCTCGGAATTTCCCCTTAGAAAACTCCGGGCCCAGCAGCAAATCACCTACATTGATTACCCTGAGTGAATCACTCGGGACATTATCTTTTCTTTGAACAGCCTCGGAGTTAGGCTCTCCAAGCTCACCGATTGAGTGACCTCCAAGATGAGGCACACCTTTTTCACTTGGAGTTAGGCTCTCCAAGCTCACCGACTGAGTGACCCCCAAGACGAGGCACACCTTTTTCACTTGATGGCTCGAGGAATTTACTTGAACTTCCCTCAGAAATCTCTTCGGCTCGATATTGAACCGTATCACCAGCCTTCGGTTCAGCAGCCTTCGAAGCATCAGTGCTTCCGCTTTTTCGATTTATTAACGGGCGGTCATCATCTTCGCCCTCTGTGACGTATCTCTCTTCGTCCTCAGCACGAAGACGGTTGGCCGTTTCTTGAGATAAGGCCACAGTATCGGCCTTAGGATTTCGAAGCTTGGTTTTCTTTGGATTCGGGGAGTTCGCCGGTGACCCTTTCTTCCTTTTCTTTACCTTGGTGGGCTTGGGACTTCCTCCTCACCGGGCGGGGGCGACCTTATTGAAACGGCGTCTCCAAGGCCTGCATAAAAGAAAAAGTGAGAATTTCACTAAGGAACTTAGATGTGCAAATAATGAAAACTTACCGTGGTTTTTGGCTTCCCATAGACCTTTGGCCAAATCACGCCATCTGTATTCGGCGTATGAAGAAGTAGAGGCCAAAAGTCGAACCGTCAGGAACCGCACAAGGAAACCAAGCAACGGCTGCATCATTATGAAAAAATGAGATCAAGAAAGGGATAACATCGAGAAAGAACAGAAAAAGCGGAGTATTCGATCACTATCGATAAGTCTGTAGTTACGTTCCATGTTCCATTCCCCGGGGAATGGCTTCCTCTCAGCAGGAATCAGGTCGGAGGTCCTGATTCGGATGAACCGGCTCATCCACCCTCGAGCCTTGTCTTCATCGATAATGGAGAAGAGAGATTTCGTGGACCTGAGTTGTAGATTTATCAGGCCACCTCGATAAAGTCGAGGGATGTATAGCCTGATTAGATGGTCAAGAGAAAAAGACATCCCCTCGACCTGGTTCGAGAAGTATCTGATCAGATGGACGATTCGTCAGAAAGAGAGGTAGATCTGACCGAGCGTCACTTGGTATTTTTGGCAAAAATCGAGAATGACTAGGTCTATAGGACCGAGGGCAGGATCCACTGGACCCAATGTGAACGGGTAGATGTACACGCTCAGGTACCCTACTTTGTGGATAGTAATATCCTCCTCAGGGGAAGGGATCACCACCTTTTTGCCCACCCAGTGGAAATCCTTTCTCACCTGCTCGAATTCGGCTTTGGTTATCAAACTAATGTACCGAGACATGGGTTCGCATCGACCAGGGACTGAAGAGGTTTTCTCGACTTTAAAATCGGAAGTCATTTCGCACGGCCCGGGAGTACACTCCTCGATACGAGGTGGCACTACCGTTTTACTCCTCGAAGGCCGTGATGACGAAGGGGCTTCTTCTTTCTGAGGAACAGCTCTAGACGTTTTGGCCATTGTTGTTGAGGACTTCAAAAGAAGAAAAGAACGTTGATGATGAAATGGACACAAGTTGAAGAGGAAGATAAACGCAGAGAAAATGGAGAAGTTAATGTAGGTTTAAGGATGTTGTGTAAAGTAAAGTTTGTAAAGTAAGGTTGAAGTATTTATAGAGGTCACCTAGGCGTGTTGAGGAAGCCAAACGACTGACAATTAGCCGCTTTCAATTAATGGCTTTTCGAAAACTGTACAGACGTGACCTTTTCACGACCTTTTAGTCACACCAGTTGCTGACATCACAAGACTGACATCATGATTGGGGCATCGAAGAATCGAGAATCGAATCATTCCTTATCATTTCATTCTAAGAAACGCGGAGACTATCTGTATACGGTCAAAATCTTATGCCCCGATTTTGTAGGCTCGAGAACTTGCATCGAGGGCAAAAGTCCGGTAGAGGTCGAGCTCGGACTCGAAGATGGAACAAGAGGCTCGAGGGCGTAAGTGCTCGATGAGCATCATAGAAAAGTACGACCGATGCCTAAATAATGTCGATATGAGTTTGTTACGGAAAGGACAAGATTCTCGCCACGTCCCCAAAGATCATGGCGCAAATTCCGGGATTGATTTGTACGAATTAGTACAAATCCGTACTAGGTGGTTATACAGTTGTACCAATGGGATTCTTTACTGTAAATAGAAATGTACCTTATTTAGGACTTTTCCTCCTATATAAAGGGGACCCCAATCATTTGTAAATGGACATTATCATTGGAATTGAATATACTCTTTACTTTTTCGCTCATTGTTCATCAGAGCTGCCTTTTAAACTTTATTATTCCTCTTGCTTTACTACTCTCGATTCACCTCGAGGTCATCGAGGTCGAGGTCGAAACTGCCTAAGCAACATTGGTTTTGTTCATTTATTCCTTTCATTTATACCTTGTATTAGTTGTTTATTAATTGGTATTGAACTAGATCACGTATCTTTTAAACCACAAATCAAATTTAATTGTTACTCGTATTTTTGAGGTAACAAACTTATTAGAAGAGCAGATGCTAAGAAATCAAAACCAAAAGTAAAAGATAAAAGGATAATTAGCAGTATCATCAACATTGAATTGAAAACACATAGATAGGCGTAGGACACGATTGATGAATACATTGGGACAAAGAAATCATGTATTGTTTTCGATGGAGTTTAAGCGTTTGTTATGGTGATTGTTTATGGAATAAGCCAAGGATTTGGTGGAGCTTTTTTCCTACATAAGTACAGAGTACTATATGAAGAATATAAAAAATGCACCCGTCTGAATCTTAGTTTTATTCATCTATAACTTCAATTATAATATTTACTCGGTAAACTAAGATAAATTAATAAACATGACAAGAGATATATGAAGAAATAAATATGGTGTTGTTACTGTTAAACGAAGGCAAAATGAAACTTACAAAGTTTCAATACAATTAAACACAGTTGTTTACCTCGAAAATACGAGTAACAATTAAATTTGATTTATGGTTTTAAAGATATGTGATTTAGTCCAATACTAATTAATAAACAAGTAATGTAGAGTATAAATGAGAAGAATTGATGAACCAAACCGGTGTTGCTAGAGCAGTAGAGACCTCGAGCTTGATGGCCTCGAGGTGAGTTAGGAGCAATAAAGCAAGAACAGTAAAGCAAGTATAATAAAGCTAAAGAATGATTCTGAAGAGCAGTGAACAAGAAAAGTGAGATAGTATATTCTTTGTCAATGATCAGATTGTCTTTACAAATGATTGGGGTCCCCTTTATATAGGAGGGAAAATCATAAATATGGTACATTTCTATTTACAGTAAGGAATTTCTATTTATATAGGAAGGGAATTTTATCGGTACAGTTCTATAACAACTAGTATGGATTTGTACTAATTCGTACAAATCTATCCCGGAATTTCCGCCATAATATTTGGGGACGTGGCGAGAATCTTGTCCTTTCCGTAACAAACTCATAACAACACTATTCGGCATCGGCCATGTCTTGCTCCGATACTCATCGAACACCTAAGCCCTCGAGCCTCTTGTTCCGCCTTCAAGCTTGACCTCGACCTCTTCCAGGCTTCTGATCTTGATGTAACTTCTCAAGCCTAGAAAATCGGGATGTGAAATTTTGACCGTATACAATAGTATTGACATCATAAAATATGAATATGTTTCTAATTCACTTGATTCCTCATCCAAATAACTGAACCATGAATCCACATATACATCCTCATTAGCATACTTGTACAGAACGTGCGTATGATGATTAGATTTCGCACAAATAAGAAATACAATCCATGTGTGTTGGAGAAATCAAATATTTACTGCCTCATACACATATATAAATGGCTAAGTCACAGGGGCAATATATCGAACTTTCATGCAGATGAATTGAACTAGGTTAGAACAAAGTAAAGAAGTCCGATCGCATACATACTAACAACATAAACCAGGGACCTAAATGACATGAGCCAATTTCAGATCTTGCTCTTTCACATCAAAATTACTCTACTTATCTTTGTCTTGTAGATACATAGCGATGTGATCGACTTTTAAAGGAATGAGACTAAAAGGTGCTGACCCTTCGAAAGCGGGCAACAGCTAACGTGACTTCTTTCAATCGGTATGATTCTATTGCGTTAGATTTTTTGGATAAGCATGATATTTTGGTTATTTAGAATGACATTCAGGTAATTTAACTTTTAGCTTTTGAAGTTCCCACTTTTAAAATAATATAGATAGATGAACAAGCTAAATGATTATTTACAGTAATTATATAATTATTATGTAAATATAATTAATGATGATGCTAATAATTTAGGCAATGTTATTCCCACTTTTCATTGTACTACATCTGCTACTATGGATGAAGATGAAGGTCTTGATTGTTTTAATATTTGGTCTACATTTCCTTCCATTCAAACCAGTTGCAGGAACATTGATGAACTTCAATTTTACTTGCAAAAGCAAACAGAGCCTCGCACAAAGAAATTTTTACCATAAACATGGTGGCATGAAAATAAAAAGCAATTTCCTGTTCTTTCCGTAATGGCTCGGGACATGCTAAATGTGTCAATTTCAACTATTACATCAAATAGCGCATTTAGTCAAGCAAGACAACAACGAGGAGACACCCGTCACTCATTGGGAAGCAATTCTTTTGAAATTTTAGTATGTTTCAGAGATTGGATTAGATCGGAACGAAGAAATCAAGGACGTGAAGATGTTGCTAAACCAGAAGACGAGGAACTTGGAGATATATTAACACATGCTAACCCATCTAAATTCAACACTCCAGAAGATGGTCAAGAAGTTCATAATCGAAGAACTTACTAGGCAATGCAGAACCTTCGAAGTTTGAAGATTATATTTAATAATTTAAATTTGAATTTACTTTTTTTTCTTTAATTTAGTTATTGTAAAATGTAAACTTTAATTTGAAACATACTTTTAAATATCTTATTCAAAATTTCAAATATAAGGCTTTTAAAGCTATTAAAATTTATTAAAACATTCTTTTTATAAGATTGTTTTTATGTTGCACATTTTTACCTTATCTTATTATAAATTAAGATATTTATACAAAATACACACAAAAAAATTAAATAAAACCAGCCCAGCCCATTAGGCCCGGAACCGTGTTGTTTCAACTTTCCACCCGCAAGGCTCGAAACTGGTAAGATCGGTATTTTGAAACCGATAACTGGACACCTCTCTATAACAGTCTTGTCCGTTTCGGAATTTTTGGCTACTATAGTGAAGTGCTGTAATAGAGAATACATGTTATAATATAGCATAAAATTTGGTTCCATAAAAACTTCGTTTATATAATTAATGGTTGTTATACAAGAATAATGTTATAGAGAGGACTAACGGTAAAATGGTAACTTTTGGTTAGAGGGAAGATGGGTTCTATCTCTATAACTCTTTTTACTTTCAATTCTATATATTTTTCTATTTATTCAATAAAAGTATTTTCTGTTTTACTCATTTGATGGTGTACTTAAGTCTTAATTGGTTCAACTTTATGTATTAAGTTATCGCTTGTATGTTAATTTTTTCTTTTTACCTTTGATTTTAGGTACTCTTACTGTTAAATGGTACTCAATTTTTAAAATTTCTAACAATGTAGTAGACCCCACACCTTCCAAGTCCCAAATAAGGTTTGAAAGATTCTAAAAACTCTTTGCATTCCATTCTATTTTAGGAAGTAAATTGAAATAGCTTGATTTTTCTGTTAATTTACTTTAACCAGAACCTCCTCGCATTTCCCTTGTTAATAGTAGTAAAGTAAAATAAAGAAAAAGAATTAAGTGGCAAGCTGTCCAAATACTACGAAAGTCCTAACCAATTCAATATAAAAGAAATATTCCAAAAAGGAATATAAAGGAATAATGCGGAAACATATAGAAAGGGATTATAACATGGAGCATAGGCTCGAACCTCTCTAGGTGGTGTAGTTGGTCCTTAGCCTGCACAATCATGGGCGAAATTCCCATTAACGTCTCTTAAACAAGTGGAAAACATGGGTTGCAAAAGTTAAAGGCTGTTGACCACCAGCTTACAACTTGACTTGCTCTCACACTTTTAACTCATTCGCCACGACTGCGATACCATGCAAGACTTTCTACATGAAAATGCTAGTGAAGAGGTAGTCAAGTGCTGTGAAAGTACATTACACTTGGCCAAAGAAGATGGAGAACGCAGAAGATAACATATATTCCTTCATAAAAATGGAGCAAAACTGATATAGCATGCGCATAACAACCCAAATTTTAGCAATACACAGTATATGCTAACCAGTCCAACTTGAGCTATATCTCCTCAAACACCAAAAACACTAACATAAATGAATGCTACGCCATCACTGGCCACACATATCACTAATATCTAATAGAACAAGATAACACAACTCTCAAGTAGGACCACATACATTATGGAAAGACCTCAAATGGTTCTGCTTTAGGTACACCCCATAACCACACCTTAGTTTGCAGTTTGAGTCCAAAATCGAACTAAGCATAATTTTAGTGGGGTACACCTAATAAAATCACATGAAATCAGCCACTGTTTGATCGTGCCTGAAAGCAATCAAGTTAGCTAACATCAGAATGATTAAAGGCATGAGCAGAAGTGATGATTCAAATATCCATCCACAATGGTCTGCCACGAGGTATAAAGACAAGGCACCCTCCAATTACAAAAATGAAATATAACTGTGACATACTTTATTGTCATCATGGTCCTACATTAGAAACAAAGCCTCACCTGACGAGGGGACGCCGACCTCGATCTGGACCTCGACCTCGACCTCGACCTCGACCTCGACCTCGACCTCGACCTCGACCTCGACCTCGACCTGGGTCTACATTTAAAGAGGGCCCAAACCGCCAAAAGGGTTAAAAGAGGCATCCCCGACTTTAATATGAATTAAAAAAACTCAGTTGTCATGTACCTAGTCGACTTCACAGGAGATGCAGATCTAGACTTCGCCGGCGGTGATCTCAAAACAGATCTTCCAGCTGATTTGCTGCAGAAGGAAAACTTTATGCTAGAAAACAAGAGAAAAATGAATGTGCACATACAACCCATTCATGATCTACAACATGAATACCTCCTACTCCTCTTCGGACTTCTGCTTCTGCTTCTGCTTCTGCTCCCCCTCGGACTCCTGCTCCTGCTGCGGCTTCTGGATGGACTTCGCTTGTGTTCTCTTACCTATATATAGGAACAATGAAAATCAAGTGAGCCTAAAAATAAAGATATAAGTGACTGTAAAATAAAGTCAAAGATAGTACTACTTCAAGGATACAGAATTAGGTACAGCACCCAAGAAGATAACCTAAATCATTACTACCACACTGAATAGGGAACCCACCGCTTTATCCCAAAAACAGAGGACCCCAGAAACAATTAAAAGATAAAAGGCGACCCAGAGGGCATAGGGAAGAAAGGAAATCCAAATGCAGCACAGAAATAGACAAATACCCGGATATAGGTTCGTGTCCAAGGATTTTTGAACTCTGTATCATCAAGTTTGCGAATCTGAATAAGAAGACAAAAGGTTAGCTACGTGGCACTACTCTTTCTAAAGAATGAAAAAAGGAGCTGAAATATCCATAAGCAACTATCGACAGAATAAAAGTTACAAAATAACTTTCATTCAGGGAAAGGTTATAAAAACTCCAATGATGCACACAAATAGAATTGAACCAAGACCCTAAGGTAACCTAGCAGCTACGGCTACACCTCCTTGATAATAGATTGGAGCATTTGATAACTAACCATTCAAAACTTATAATACCATGTAGCAAAATAAGAAACTTACAGCATATTTCATGTCATCATAGTTTGTATAGTCAACCAGGCCAAAGGTTCCTGACATGAAAGAAAAAATTAAGTTTGGGCACTTAAGCAGCACAGGAACTAAGCAATACACAATAGATGCTACCCAGCTAACACTTTTCCTAACATTTTAACTCCTTAAGCATTCATATACGTTCAATTGTTCCCCGAAATACCAAGAAAGGTACAAGTGTAATGACAAGGTTTCCTTGAAGTCTTGAACATTGTGCTAAATTTACAAGTAAAAGCATAGGACATGTTAGGTTATACCTTCACTGTCACGGGAAACTTCAGCAAAGCAAACATCGCCAGCCTTTCGCATATGATCCTGAGATGTTTCCCAGAAGATTAATGCAACAGCTACACATTCAAATCACCAAACAGACCCCCCAGGTAAAACTTCTGTTACCTTCAAATCTTGCCAGGAAGCAGAAGATGGGAGGCCACGAACAATAACTGTATGGTTATCACCGAAACCAGTTTACAAAATTTAGGTGGTTAGGGGAATTAAATAAATTTAGTGATCAGAGAAATTATATAGTAACACAGCCTTTAATATAGGAAGGCATTATATAATCCCTTAAAATGTTCCGGTGGCACCTCGATACTCAGAATGGCGAGAAATGCCATGACGCCCTCCACCATCACTGCGGCCATAGCCACCACGACGATCACTTGAAGATGGCGGCCCTCTACCACCATGAGCAAGCTCAATCTATATCAAGCAGTAAAAATGTTTACCGAGATAGTTTGCATACAGAAAAATCTATCTTTCACAATACAAGGAAATTTAGTTGAGCTCTTCTTACCCTCAGACGACAGCCATCAAAGTTGTAGCCGTCTCTACCCCTGATAGCATCTTCAGCATCACGAGCATTTTCAAACTGTATAGAAAAGAACTCAAAATGATTGATTGACAATCAGGAAAAGAACAAAGAAGGAGAAAGTGAAGGAGAAAGTAAACAAATGTTCACATAACCAACCTCTACAAAGCAATAGCAAGGAGGACGTGGGGGAATCTTCAACTCAATATCCAGTATACGCCCATACTGCAAAAATAAGAGAGGTCTAAAGATCAGTAACCAGCTCTTTAGTTTTGAATTAAGAGTAAACAAGAGACGAGTCAAAATGAGCTACACTTCTCAAAAACAAGATTTTCTGGCCAATACTCCAAACGCTCATACATCAGGATCTAAATAGATTAAGCTTTTCACACACTCACTGAAACTCAGCTAGAATCATTGTCGCCTTTTGACAATCTCTTACCAACTAACAATAACACCATTGACATGAATAGAAGAAACTCTTAGAACAAACATCTTTAGCCCTTCATTTGGTTAACAGCGGTCCTGAACTCCTGATTATCTGTCTTCAGCATTGTTTAGTTCATGATCGCAGGGAAGGGAATCTTTTGACCAGTGTTAGGGCGAGCATGAAGCGACGCGACAAGGCCCCAATTCGTTTAAAGCGTGAAGCAAAGCGAGCACTTCATTGATTTAAAAAAAAAGGACCAAAATAAACATTGTACAAAGACAACATACATAAGCACATATTCAATTTAAAAACTAAAAAGTAGATAGCACAATAGACAAGCAAAATCAACACTAAATGTAAATAGATCAAAGAAATAAAAAATTAGCAACCTTAATTGGAAAAAATACGCATGAACAAAAACTTTAAAAAAATGAAAATAATCAGCTATTATAATTAGAAAAATCCACTGAAAAGAGAAAATTAAAGACCAACCGAAGAAGCAGACTAGGAAAAAAAAAAGAATAAAAAAATGAAGCAGCAACAATTTGCAAAAAAAAAAATCCCCCATAATTTGAGGTTTTTTAGCAGAGAAATAAGAACAAGAAGAAGAAAAAGGGAAAAAGAAGAAGGAAAAAAATTGGCAACATTTACCTGCTTCAGCAGAAAAAACGAAAAAGAAGAAGGGAAGAAAGAATAATAATTGGCAACATTTACCTGCTTCGGCAGAGGAACAAAAAAGATAAGGACAAGGAAAAACTTTATATTTAAGCCTTGAACAAGTCTTCAAGCTTCTGAAAACCCTAACTCTGTTGAGTCGCGCAACTTCTGAAAGTCGAGCCCCAGGTTCAGTCAACAAAATTAAACCTTTTTGAAATTTTTTTATTTAAATTAAACCTTCCAAACTTAAAAATTAGTAACCCGCACAATTCTAGTTTTACCTTTGTTTCATGCTTCACAGTCACAAGCATCATGCTTCACAGTCACAAGCATACGCTTCATCGAAGCAGCATCGCTTCACCGCATCTGAAGCGCCAACCTTACCGCTTCGCTTCTCACTTTAAGTGCAGAAGCGACCGCTTCCCTGACCCTGCTTTTGATCTCAAGAAAACTTAGAAAGGAGACAGGTTAACTAACCTACAACTTTTTTTACGGTTACCATTGTAAAGCCTATATCACTATCACCCTTTCTTTTCCAATTATAAGTTCACATCAGTATTGAAGTTTCCTTTAGCAAGCTTCTTATCCATACCAGGGTTGGGGGAAGCGCTCGCTTATGCGTTTAAAGTAAAAAGCGAAGCGATACAATAAGGTTGCCGCTTTAGATGGGGTGAAGCAATGCAGCTTCGATGAAGCGTGAAGCGAAGGTAAAGCGAGAAACATGCAAATCATGCACTTTATTAATTTTTAAGTTTGACCGGGTTAAAATTTAAAGAAAAAAAGTTGCAAAATTAATTTTGTCAATTGAACCCGAGACTCGCTGCGTGACTCAACAAAACTATGGTTTTAGAAGCTTGGAGACTTCGTCAAGGCTCAGGTATGAATTTTTTCCTTGTCCTTCTTTTCTCTTTCGTTTCTCGGATGAAGCATGTAAATGCAGCCAATTTTTTTCTTATTCTTCTTCTCATTCTTCTTCCCTTCTTTTTCGTTTCTTTGTTGGAAGCAGGGCTGTCAATTTTTTTTCCTTCTTCTGCCCTTTTTCTTCTTATTTATGTGCTAAAAATCCGCAGATTGTTTATGCATCATTTTTCATTCTTCTCTTGTTTTTTTCTTCATTCTTCTTCAATTAGTCTTTAATTTGGTCTTTTCAGTAGAATTTTCTAATTATAACAGTATAATATTTCCGTTTTTTAAGTTTTTGTTTCGTCCTCTTCCAGTGAATTATTTTCAATTAAAGTAGCTAATTTATTTCTTTGATTCATTTACATTTAGTGTTGATTTTTCTTGTCTTATGGAGGATTTTGTTAAATTGAATATGTGCTTATATATACTGTATTTGTACAAAGTTTATTTTGGTCTATTTTTGAAAATCTCGCTTCACTTCTATGAAGTGCTCGCTTCGCTTCATGCTTCACGCTCAAACCGAATCGAGGCCTTGTCTCTTTGCTTCGCTTCTCTTCATGCTCACCCCAACACCGATACAAAAATTTCCAAATTACAATCAACTAGTATTTGTATATGTACAGGAGAAACTACAAAAATACAGGCTAAAAATGTAACATAATAAGCATATATTTATCTGTAATACTATCACAAGCAAAATGCAATCTTCAAATTTAGGTTCTCAATAGTTACATGCACTTGATGGTACTTTTTGTTAAAGATAAATAAGTGAATTGTTTAGAGTATTTGCAATAGATTCCATATATCAAGTCTTCAATCCTGACCTTAATTTATCTGACCAACACTGGTAAGCTAAAGCAAGAGAAGACAAACCTTGTAGAATAGATCTTCAACTTCCCATTCTTTTATATCTGCGGGAAGGTTGCCAACATAGATTGTGCGAGAAAAACGGCCACTCATTCTGAACTATGTAGGTATTATTCACTGCAATGCTGCATGTCAGTGTAACTTATAAACAATGCAGCAACTTCTAATTAACATTGTTGAACAATAGTTAGATAAATAAATTGGATATACATTTTGATCATTCTGTATTTGTTTGATTCGACAGTAACATATTCGAGCAGAAAAACTTTGAAGCAAGCCAAGAGAGCAATCCTCGAGTTGAGTGGTGCTCCACAAGCTCCATTGCTCATATGAACCAAGATGCTCCAAAAGCTATAATTTATTTGAGATTAATGTTTGGGTCTCCTCATCTTTACAAGCTCTCCTGAAAGTGAGCAAGAACCTCCCACTATACATAAATACAAAATGCCACCCTGACCTCTCCCACTCCCCATATACATCCCTATGTATTGTTCCATAGCTCATTTTTGTCCCAAGTGCTTGAAATCTATCATAAACAAAGCATCTGTGTCATGCGATGAGGTAACACAGTCATATACTTATGCATTTACCTTACCCAGATCTCTTTTCTTTCTTTCCTTATTCTTTTATTAGTATCGTACTCAGATTTCTTCTTAACAAACTGAGAAAATCAATCCCAAAAGATATGCAATGTATCCATAGCCATTTAAAGTCACATAATGCCATTTATTACAAATGATTTCATTTTCTCTCAACCCTGACATAAGACTTAACATGCCTTTGAGTATGCGCTAGCCAATTAATAGCAGTCAAACAATAATTTAATCTTCCCGAGAAAGAAAAACGAGTGATATTCTTTATGACGGTGCTCCCCACCTCAACTATCTGCCATGTAGTCTGCTACAGCTAACATACACAAAAAGGAGTAATGTTACATTTCCGCTCCATATCAATTCTATCCCACCAGTTCATTTTTTAGAGCAACTAACATCACTACTGCAGAGAAGGTGAATACGACGAATACCTAAATCAAGAGGAATAATGGGTTTGCTCTGTGGAGAAGGTATGGAAGTAAAGTGCACATCAAAGAAGCATAACCCTTAAGACCTACACATTCTAGTTCTCATATAACTATGTTTGGCATGATAAATTGTATTCCTTGATGAAATCATTTTTTTACCGTAGTCGGTTAGCTTGAATTGTGGAATATGCTATCTTGAAGGAGACAACTTCCCACCAAAAGGGGCGAAATGGCTTCTTTGTTTGCAAATATCCCAACTCTTACCTCATACTTTTTGCTTCAATCAAGAATTAGATATTTTGTTATCCTTTAATACTCAAAAATATCACCAAAGCATCATTTTAACACCGTACATACTGAATGTTACATTATATCACCTGCTTCCATACTCTACCATACACTAGAAAAATGATTTAGAAAATAATTTCTCAATGTAAAAGATGTTCAGTGAAAAAAATGGGACACGCCTCATAAGCCCATAAATGCAGAATAATAACGGTCAGTAGAAAACCCTCGGACCCAACGAAATGAACCAATACACAAATAATTCACGACATAAATGAACTAAGAAAAGAATAGACATGTAAAAGTTCTTTTTTTTTTCTTGCACTACGGACACACCGAACTAGGGTTTTTCTCCCATTTACCCTTCCCAGTAGACAAAGTGGATGGAAAGATTAACAGTGAGACTTGGGCGAAGAACAGAATGTGAAGAACCATTACCTTTGATTTCAGTTTGACACGGTAGAGAATCCAATGAATTTGACGGGAGGGAATTCCCCTTCCGCTTTGAATATTTCACCCCTTTTTGGACTTCTTATCGGCTTCTCTGTTGCTCTACTGTAGGTGCGCTCGGTGAGTGTGATTTTAAGGCTAGGCGATAACGCCAAAGGTCTTTTTCTTTTTCTTTTTTTTTTTCTTTAAAACTGGAGTTATAGGCCAAATACATATCTGACCCCCTAAACTTATCTGCTATTTGCATTTCGACGCTTGAACTAGGGCAAGTACCTATTGAACACCTTAACTTGAGCTAAACTACGTCTATTAGACACAACTTGGTGAGGCGGCACCTCGATCTCTGTGGTTAAATTGAACTTTCCCCGTTAAAATTACTAAACCACTTTTACTATAAACGAGGCCCATATTGCTTTATAAACCCTCTGAGCTCACTTGCTTACATGATACGGACTATGAACGAAAATACGAATATAGAAAAATATGCGGAATCAAAAATAAGAGTTAGACCTACAACTGATTGGAGAATAAGAGCCAATTAGGATATGAAGTCTACGTACCTCTATGAAATCAACCAATTGTAATTCTAGGCTAGGAAAATAAGAGTTAGGCCTACAATTGATTAGTTTAGGATAGAAAGTTGTCACGACCCAAAATCCAACTAATCGTGATGGTACCTAATCCCAACTCGCTAGGTAAGCCAGTTAAGAACAATCCGATTCAATGAGATTTACTGATAAATGTAATGATAATATAACTAAACTTCAATACAAAGAATTCTCAAGAACTGATAGTACAAATCATGAGATTCTAATATTTAGAGTTTACAAAGCTGGTATGAAATAAATACTTCATCCATTTGAAATATACATGAACAAATTAATAATTCTAAAGCTACCAAGAACAAGAGGCAGCTATGAACGGAACGATGTACATCTTCAATGCCAGCTCCAGCCATACACAGGACATCAGCATCCAAAATCTGCACGTAAAGTGCAGAAGTGTAGTGCGAGTACAACAAACCACATGTACCCAATAAGTAACAAACCTAACCTTAGGTTGAAACTAGTGATGAGATTGGACAAAGGTTAGAGTTCAACACCAATAGCCAATAACAACCTATAACAATATTATAATAATAATAATAGTACAAAAAATAACTCAAAGATATAATGCTCAATTCGTTCACAATTACTAAAGATAGGCATGTTTTTCAAGTATAACAGTAAAACCCAAATCTTTCACCGAAATCACCAAAATATGAGTAAGTCAGAAATCTGTGATTTTCCCCAAAGACTTTCAACAACAAATAAGAAGTTACGTTGTCAGATGGCATGAGAAAAATACATTTCTATGCCTACATATCAATGTACATGCGAAATCAAAAATGTCAAAATGTCGTACGGCATGAGAAAATGCATCTCAATGTCTACATGCCAAGTATACATGCCAATTGTAATGTAGTATAGTGATAAATATCATACGCATCCTCTCGGTACATCAATTCACTCAGTCCTCTCAATCACTCAATCCTCGCAGTCACTCAGTCCTCATAGTCACTCATTCATCCCAATCGCTCGGCACTCGCACTTGGCACTCGTACTCGCACTTGCACTCGACACTCGCACGCGCACTCAATAGGTACATGCGCTCACTGCTGGTAAGTCAGACGTTGGAGGTGCAGATCCTACCCACGCGCTAATATAAGTCAATCATTGCATCAATCAATTAATCATGTTGCGAAATGCAGCCCGATCCCATAAACATCTTCACAATCAGGCATTCGGCCTCACTCAGTCATTAATCTCTCCACTCTCTGGACCTCACAAATCTCTTGAAAATCAGCCCAAACAATGATAATATGATATGAGACAAATGATAACATAGACTGAGATATGATGTGCAATGCATGAGTATGACTGAGTATGTAATTGCAATTTAAGCAAATAACTCGACAGTAGAAATGACCTCAGTGTGTCCCAACATGATAAGCATATAGCCTAAACACGATTTCTAACATGTAATACAACTCAATTATTCTATCACGTAGAAATTCCATGGATAAAGACAATATTAAGCAACTACACAATACCACATAATTAACCAAGTCATAATTCACACGGTACACGTCCACATGCCTGTCACACCTCAACACCAAACACATGACACGTATATTCAGGGGTTCATACCCTCAGCACCAAGTTTAGAAGTGTTACTTACATTAAACAAGTCGAATCCAATATCAAGCAAGCCGAACAATATTTTAGAAATTTCATCATGCGCGATCAACCTCCAAACGACTCAAATCTAGCCAAAAGCGACTCAAATACACCAATTAATGCCTAAGGAAACAATTCCAAATGATAAAGATCGAATCTTTAATCAAAATTCAGAAGTCAACCAAAAAATCAAACTCGAGTCCATACCTCAAAATTTGACAGAACTTACAAAACTCGAACACCCATTCAACCACGAGCCCAATCATACCAAAATTATTCAATTTCGATCTCAACTCGACCTTCAAATTCTCAAATTATAGTCTATGAAGTTTCACAAATCTTTCCCGATTTTTTCAATCCAAAATACTAATTAAATGGTAAAAACAATGATATACTCATGTATAACAACCAAAACCGAGTTAGAATCACTTAACCAAATTTATTTGGTGAAAATCGCCTAAAAACGCCTCAATCCGAGCTCCATAGCTCAAAATATGCTAAAATACCTGAAACCTTCAAAATAGAGTACTTAAAGGTCTGCTCCAGGGGTACCCTTCGCGATCGCGGTCAAAACCTCGCGATCGCGACTACTAAAATTTTCCAGGACAGTTTTACTCCATGCGATCGCGGCCATTCCCCGGGATCGCGATGAATAAACTTCTGCTAACTCTTTACCAAACTCTTCCAAACAGCTTGTAATATATCAACTATAACTTTTGTACAAAACTTTAAATGACAAACGGTTTGATATTCCAAAAACTAGACACAAAGGGCTACAACTTTTATTTTTGGATTGTCTCCAAATCCCTTATAAATTGCAAGATATAAGCTTCTAAAGTCGGGTAAGTGACATCAGAATTTTCCTCTACCCGATCCCGAAAAGCCTTCCACGATCGCGATTCGCACGCCCATTTTCCCCATTTTACTCTTCGCGATCGCGACAAATTCTACACGATCACAGTGCACACTGCAGTAGCCAAAAACCAACAACTAAAAATGGCTTAGAAATGGTCCGAAACCCGAGCCCCTCGGGACCTCGTCCGGAATACCAACAAGTCTCAAAACATATTACGGACCTACGAGGCCTCAAATCACACATATTAACATCAAAACCACCAATCATCGATCAAGATCAATCTCTTAAGTTCATAAACTTCAAAATTCTAACCAAGCGTCTCATTAAAGCCTAACCAATCTGGAATGAACCCAAATTTTGCATACAAGTTCCAAATAAAATAACGAATCTGTTCCAATTCCCGGAACCGCAATCTGAACCCGATATCCTCAAAGTCAACTCCCGGTCAAACTTATGAACATTCCAAATTTTCAGATTTTCCAACTTTCGTCAGTTAGCGCCGAAACCTTCAAGAAATATCCAAATAAAACTTCGAGCATATGCCCGAGTCCAAAATCACCATTCAGACCTAACGGAATCATCAAAACTTCGATCCAAGGCCAAATACTAAAAGTCAAACTTGGTCAACTCTTCCAACTTAAAGCTTCAAACATGAAATTCATTCTTCAAAACTAATTTCAAAACACCTCAAAACCAAAACTGATGATACACACAAGTCATAATACATCATACATGACCTCAAACTACCGAGCGAAGTGCAATTTCTCAAAACGACTGATCAGGTTGTTACATTCTCCCCCACTTAAACACACGTCCGTTCTCGAACGTGCCAAGAGTCATTTCAAAGCCATCAAATCACCGTGTAACCTTACCATGCACATACCCGAGGGTGATACAACGTCACCCTATTCCATATAGGCCTGAAAACACAACATAACTAAAGATCATTACTTCAATTTTAGAATCCAATTTCTATATCTGGAATTCCTTGCAAGACCATAATCTCGCACCTACACACTGTTTAAGTCTGAACAAGTTGTATCAAGCCATAACCATAACTCAAGACGTAATCGCATGATATACCACACAACTCACATACTCGTAGCAATAAATCTCGATGACAGTAGCTGCTCAAAACAAATCCCATACCAGTAATAAACCTCGTATCAAACAAAATATTGTTCAAAACCTTCGTACACTATAGATGATGAAAGAAATAAGCAGAACTCATAAGCACTCATCAGATCAACAAGTAGTGGAGCTCTCTCACCTAACTAGAACCATAGCCCAAATTCTAAGCTGACTTCTGACATTACTCTTCCAAACACACCGTAATCAAATTCGATAGCAATCACCTCCGGCCCAAAGACTCCATCTCATCAAATACAAGCTACTCTACTGACATGCCACACAAATACTACCTGGCATCACAAACTATGCAATCTGTGCACTAATAAGCAAAAATTCAAATGCACCCAAAAATGGAAAATGACTCAAATGAGGTAACTGTCCCGCAAGCTCAACAAGTACCACCACTAACACAATGCTACAAACCCATCACATATAGTATAACCAAAACACACGAATCTGTCACTAAGGATCATATCCCAACATAGCCCCGCTTCAATGCGTAACCCATCCAAATACCAACCCAGATGAAATACCTCCAGTAACCATGCTCAAAATCAACAACTACATGCAATTCAACTTCAAATACACGAAGTGTATGACCATAACCAAGGAGAAGCAAATTACACAATACTACAACTCGAAAGACCATAAACAAGGTGCAATCAACCATGCAACACCCAAATAACCATCTTGCTTATATTCCGCTATAAGGCCCAAATAAAATTGCATTATCTGTGCATATTAGCAACAATTCGAAACCTCTTGTAGCATAGAAAAGTAGCACATCAAACATATCAGAACATGAACTAGCACAACTCGTAACTAAATGACACATTTTTTCAGTAGTAACAGTGCTGAATCAACAAATTTGATCCGGTGTAGAATACACATCCTCATTGGGTCTACCAAAAATCAAATCCGGTCATCCCTAATGGGTAAATGGTCCTCCAAAAGTCCACAATGACCTAACCATAGCACGTATTACCATCTGGCTAACTTTGGCCACACCTTCAAAGTCCGCAACCCCGAAACAATCTACTTATGAGAACTTCTAGTCTCCAAATTCATAGAACAGATGAATAGCTATAGTCTATCCCAACTCCACCACTCGAATCACTAGCACGTCTCTCATACACAATCATCCCACGATATTTTTTTTAATTCTTCCGTGCCACATCGCAAAAATTTGAATATCAGCTGTCAATCAACCAGGCGAGTACCGCAATACTAATAAAGCATTCGCAAGTCAAAACTCAATGCGTCTTCTGAATGTACACTCTTCTCGGGTAATTCCAACTAGTGCCAACATTTGAAATCATTTGTGTTGCATAAACCCGTGACCTTCCTTTTGAAACTAAATCGTATACTTGCACATGCAAATCCAAATCTCACATCACGTGCCACCTTTATTAAGCCATTATACGAAAAACATGAGAACCTCATTATTACTCTGAGACACAAGGAAACTACATACTCCATCAGCCAGGAACCTTTCATATGCTCCCATCGAGTAGAAAATCACAATACACAACATGCTCCTCATGCCAGTAAGAAATATCCATCTCAAATCGTGGTAGAAATCGTCAAGAACACTTTGAAATTCATTGTCACATAAACAAGCTATCAGAGCTGAATTTCTCTAACCCAACTAAGTCATGAAGGTCGTCAAATCCAAGAGTATAGCCACAAAACACCCATAGAGACTCACTACATCATAAGTACCCAAAGAACCGATCATATCCATTACTGCGTTGATCCAACCTACTACCAAGCCCTCCTATTTCTCCGAGTTCCTTCCGAATTACACTTAAGTTGACACTTCTCCTTGCTAGAACACCATGATCCTAACCCAAATCTCACCACAAGAGATCCTAACATAAAACCACACCACCCTTAGGCCGATAGGTTGTTGTATTCCCTCTTAAGCACTCCAAAAGTACCACAATCATGACACCCGCTTTGAAAATACCTTTTGTGAATCCAAAGCCATTTCCTTCACCTTCCTGATACTGAAATGTAGAATCCATAATAACATATATTGTGAGTCTCGAATCCAATGTGAATCCCAGATTCTAGCCATATTCAAACCCAAAAAATACTCAATTGCCACAAATAAATCTAGAATCCATTAGAACCCCTTCGAGAGTCATCCACTCTACTCAAATCTCAATTGCACCGCCCAAATGGGTCGAACAACATGTGTCCCATTAGCACGACAACACCCAAAAAAGTAATCGCGCCTTAACGTAACCGAGAAAATTCCTACTCCTTGCGCACTACATCCTTCTCGAATAACCACTCAATTATTCCATGATTCCCATATACCCATAAAGTGTAACACACCATGCATCCAAAAATTTCCTTGCTTAAGTCATCCTCAAAACCAGCCTCTACAAGTCATAATCGATCCAAAGTATGCCTCAGACCGAAACCATACAACACGTAACCATGTAATTAAATCGTTGATAACATACTCCCCCACTTGGCTCAAATCCATATATTAAAATACTCGATAACTCACAATGCCCATACTCTATTACTGCCATAATACCACAGTGAGATTCAACTAAACCCTTCATAAGCTCATGCAACACAAACCACATAATACCTCAAATCATCTGCTAAGCTCGCATTCATTCTCATGACAGTCAGGTCAGTTTTTACAATTGATCCAAACTCAAATTACAACACATATAGCCCACTGGTAGAAAGAAATCCTCCACACAATATCATAAGGATCACACCTTCGTAGACCATCCTGCAGGAGATAGCCCACCTGCTTAGCCTCAAATGGGCATCTTTCTATACACTTCTGCAGCCACAATTAATATGCAATCACTTAAGTTTCCTGAGTTAGAACTCATCAACAAGACATGAGAATCTAATTCATTCTCGTCACATTCAGACCATTAGAATATATCCCGCAGTCACATCATACTTATGATATAGCTATCCAACCACTCATCGAGCCACAAATTCCACTCATAGGGACACTACAGGGCATATATGTCCGAAAACACGTGCTCACACAACCGAAATCACCGTGCTCCAGCTACACTCAAAACCAAGCTCCAAGTCCTCCATGGGCACCATCATCAGCACACAAAAAACACATCTCGTACCTCATCCATGTAATCACAACCCGTCGATGCACCGCTGATACCGAGCGCTCACATACTCATACGAGTCAGTGGAAGGATTCAAAGGGATACGCTTCAAGATGAATCAATGCCTCACGAAAAGGAAAGAAAGATGGGAGGTTTATCCTAAATGCCCTGTAGCCTCTCGAAGATAGATATTGACATCATCACACCTATCCGCAAGACTCTACTAGACACTTGCTCATGACTCATAGAACCTATGAACCTAGAGCTCTAATACCAACTTGTCACGACCCAAAATCCAACTAATCGTGATTGCACCTAACTCTAACCCGCTAGGTAAGCCAATTAACAATAATCTGATTAAATGAGATTTACTGATAAATGTAAAAATAATAGAACTGAACCTCTATACAAAGAATTCCCAAGGACTGGTAGTACAAATCATGAGTTTCTAAGATTTAGAGTTTACAAGCTGTTATAAAATAAATACTCATCAGTTTGAAATATACATGAACAGATTAATATTTATAAAGCTACCAAGAACAAGAGGCAACAATGATCGGAAAGTAGGTGCATCTTCAATGCCAACTCCAGCCATACACATCAATATCTACAATCTGCACACAAGGTACAGAAGTGTATTATGAGTACAACCGACCCCATGTACTCAATAAGTAACAAATCTAACCTTAAGTCAAAAGTAGTGATGAGCTTGGACATATGTCAGAGTCCACACCAATATCCAAAAACAACCCATAACAATATAATCATAATAGTACAAGAAATAATTCAAAGATTTGATGCTCAATTCGTTCAAAATTACTGAAGATATGCATTCTTTTCAAGTATAACAGTAAAACCCAAATGTTTCACCGAAATCACCAAAATATGAGTAAGTCAGAAATCTGTGATTTTCTCCAAAGAATTTCAACACCAGATGAGAAGTTTCGTTGTCATATGGCATGAGGAAAAAATATCTATGCCTACATGTCAATGTACATGCGAAATCATAAATATCACAATGTCGTACGACATGAGGAAATGCATCTCAATGTCTACGTGCCAAGTATGCATACCAACAACAATGTGGTATAATGATAAAAATCATATGTATCCTGTCCGGACATCAATTCACTCAGTCCTCCCAATTAGTCAATCCTCACAGTCACTCATTCCGCCCAATCGCTCGGCACTTGCAATCGCACCCAGTAGGTACTTGTGCTCACTGCTGGTAAGTCAGACTATGGAAGGGCGGATCTTTCCCAAGCGCTAATATAAGCCAATAATGCCATGAATCAATAAAGCATGCTGCAGAGTGCATCCCGATCCTATAAACATCCACACAATCTGGCCCTCGGCCTCACTCAGTCATCAATCTCTCCAGTCTCTTGGCCTCACAAATCTCTTGACAAGAAGCCCAAACAATGACAATATAATATGAGACAAATGATAACAGAGACTGGGATATGATGTGCAATGCATGAGTATGACGGAGTATGTAATTGCAATTGAAGCAAATAACTCGACACCATAAATGACCTAGTGGGTCCCAACAGGATAAACATATTGCCTTAACATGATTTCTAACATGGATCACAGCTCAATTATTCTATCAGGTAGAAATTTCATGGATAAAGAAAAGATTAATCAACTACACAGTACCACAGAATTGAGCGACTTACAATTCACACGGTGCACACCCACACGCCTGTCATCTAGCATGCGTGTCACCTCAACACCAAACACATAACACGTATATTCAGGGGTTCATACCCTCAGCACCAAGTTTAGAAGTGTTACTTACATTGAACAAGCATAATCAAATATCGAGTAAGCTGAACAATATTCTAGAAATTTCATCCCATGCGTATCAACCTTCGAACGACTCAAAACTAGCCAAAAGCAATTCAAATACATCAATTAATGCCTAAGGAAACAATTCAAAATGATAAAGGTCGAATCTTTAATCAATCCCGAAGTTAACCAAAAAGTCAAACCCGAGCCCACAACCTCAAAACCCGACAAAAGTTATAAAATCCGAACACCTATTCAACCACTAGTCCAATCATACCAAAATTATTCAATTCCGATCTCAACTCGACCTTCAAATCCTCAAATTGTAGTCTATGAAGTTTTGCAAATCTTTCCCGATTTTTCCAATCCAAAATACTAATTAAATGGTAAAAACAAAGATAGATTCATGTATAACAACCAAAATAGATTTAGAATCACTTAACCCAATTCATTAGGTGAAAATCGCCTCAATTCGAGCTCCATATCTCAAAATATGCTAAAATAACGAAACATTCGAAATAGAATACGCAAAGGTCTGCTCCAGGGGTGCCCTTCGCGATCGCGGTAAAAAACTCGCGATCGCGAATACAAAAAGTTTCAGGACAATTTTACTCAATGCAATCTCGTCCATTTCCCCCCGATCGCGATGAACAAACTTCAATCAACCCTACCCAAACTCTTCCAAACAACTTGTAGAGTATCAACTATAACTTTTTTTTACAAAACTTTAAATGAAAAACGGTTGAAGTTCTTGAAAACTAGACACAAAGGGCTACAACTTTCATTTTGGGATCATCTCCAAATTACTTATAGATTGCAAGATATAAGCTTCCAAATTTAGGTCAGTGAAAGTAGAATTTTTCTCTATGCGATTGCGAAAAGCCTTCCTCGGTCGCGATTCACATGCCCATTTTCCCCATTTTACTCTTCGTGATCGCGACCAATTCTATCCGATCGCAATGCACACTGTTGTGGCTAAAAATCAGCAACTAAAGAAGGTAAAAAAATGGTCCGAAACCACCCCGAAACTCACCCGAGCTCCTCAAGACCCGTCCGAACATACCAACAACTCTAAAAACATATTACGAACCTACTCGAGGCCTCAAATCATACATATTAACATCAAAACCACCAATTATCGATCAAGATCACTCTCTTAAGTTCATAAACTTCATACTTCGAACCAAGCATCCGATTAAAGCCTAACTAATCCGGAATGAACCCAAATTTTGCATACAAGTTCCAAATGAAATAACGAATCTTTTCCAATTCCCGGAACCACAATCCGTTCTCGATGTCTTCAAAGTCAACTTCCGGTCAAACTTATGAACGTTCCAAATATTCAGATTTTCCAACTTTCGTCTGTTAGCGCCGAAACCTTCTAGAAATATCCAAATGAAATTTCGAGCATACGTCCGAGGCCAAAATTACCATCCGGACCTAATAGAATCACCAAAATTCTGATCCAAGGCCAATTACTAAAAAGTCAAATTTGGTCAACTCTTCCAACTTAAAGCTTCAAACATGAAATTCATTCTTCCAAACTAATTCCGAAATACCTGAAAACCAAAACCGACGATATACACAACTCATAATATATCATACGTTGTTACTCATGCCCTCAAACTATCGAGCGAAGTTCAATTGCTCAAAACAGCTGGTCAGGTCGTTATAGAAGCCTTATTACCTCTATGAACTCAATCAATTGTAACCCTAAGCTATGAAAACCCTCAAGAGATTGAGAACTCTTGAAGACCCAGATGAAGTAATTAAGTATGCACTACTAATTACTCACCAACCTAGACTAATCCAGATCAAAGATTGCAATCTTGCACTCCAAATTGACACTCTTATGATATAGTTAAGTGTCATAATCAATAAAGAACACATCTCCAACATAAATGACACAAGCTTGACTATAAGAAAAATAATACTCATGAGAAGAATCAAGAGAGTGTAAAGTTTCATTCTTCCAACAAAATCACAATCTTGTAAAATCCACAACAAAGTGCACACTTTTAAGTATTACAAAGTGTCATAGGAAGCAATAAAAATCATACTCTCCAATCCAAAGAAAGACACTTCAACATGATAAGAAACAACTCCTGGGTCGAACACAATTTTTAATCCCCAAATATTCGCACACTTTCCAACAACTTCACATGATAATTTAAGAGATATGCCTAACTCATCATGAATCATCATATGAAGAATATCACAATACTCAAAGTTAAGAGTCTCTAACTTAATGACCTTAGATAAACACAAGATAAGTATAAGCCAAATGTACATACCATTCTTGCTTTTTGGCAAAAAGAAAAAGCCCTTGACAAAGAGTATGGGAAAGTGTTAGTTCAAGTCCTTTCTTACCCCTAGCAACTTTCTCTTGTTGAAATTTCGCAAAATAGTCAATAAAGTTAGGTTCTTTTTGCGCAAAATGGTCACTCAAAACACCAAAAGAAACATTCTTACGTTTTCTCACAGAAGCATTAGCAAAATACAACGAGAATGCTCTTTCAAAAGTAGGAATAAGATAAGTAAAGTAATTAATACTAGTGCTAGCATCAAAAATTTTACTTTCCTTTTCACACTCAACAAAATCATCACATAAATATGCATAAGAGTTATCAAGATCAAATACAAGAGAAGCCAACTCACTGGAAATGAAAGTTTTCTTCTTCTATATTTATGTCATTGTAAGTAACTTGTTCACTCCCAAACAAGGCATCTCCACACTCACATTTACTCGTTTCACCATAAAAATTGAATCTTTTTGCTAAAGGATTGAAAATAAAATCAAAAGAATCATCAACACATTCTTCTTGATTCATTTATTCATAAAGGTCATAAAGGTCAAAACTTTTTTCCAACAGAGTTTAAAGCAGAGTCAAAAGAATTATCACATGCATCATCCCATAAAGGTGGGGTATCGTAAGATTCAACATCACACGCATCACTAGCTAAGGAGTCATTAAACAAATAACTAGAATCATCCAATAATGCACAAAAACTCCTAGCTAGTTGCAAGCCATAACTATTTTTCTCATTATAAGATAATGAAGTATCAAACTCATCAATGCCATAGCTATCTTTCAAACTCAAAGTATCACCACAATCAACTAAACTAGCAAGAGTAGAAGGATAAGCTATTTTACCTTGAAGCTCATCTAAAGTATTCTCTTTACCTTGCAATTTCTCATTTAAGTCCATAAGTTCTCTTGAAAAGGTAGATCGATCTTCTTCCAAGCTCTTCAAAGTGGATTGAACTTTACTTGATGGTTCATCTCCAAAAGTCCTTACACAAGTTACAAAACAACTAGAGAAAGAAGAAAGATTAGTAGCATTAGAATAAGGAAAATCCTCATTCTCTTTTTGTTTTCCCTCTTTCTTTTCTCCTATTTTCTTTTCAAACTTTTCACTATTTTCCTGTGACAACTCACTCACTTCACTCCACACTTTCTCTCCTTTTCCACGATAGAGTTGTCACTTTTCTCTCCCTCACTTCTCTTTACTTTTGTCTCTCATCCTTACTTTTTCTCTTTGAATTTTTCAAGGATGTTCTCAAACTTATTTGGCCTCTTCCTCTTTGGTTCACTTTATCCCCCTTAAATTTATCATTGAAAACTTGTTGGATGTTGTCCAACTCATTCAAGGTGTCCTCTTGATCATGTTAAAAAAGTGGATTATTCATCACCCGAGGCTATTGACAAGTTACTTGTGGTCTAGGTAGTGGTCAAGTTTGATAAGGTTGTAGTTGAGGTACTTGTGGTGGTTGATGTGTGGTTGGAGGTTGTAGTTGGTATTGGTAGTAGGTAGGTCGTCGGTAGTTTGGTGGAGAAAAATAAGGTCCCTTTAGTGATTGTGGTTGCTTTGGTAAGTATTGTGGTTTTTGGATATGTCGGTTATATTGCGGTATTCCTCTTTGAAGCATTTGTCGCACTTGTGAAGGAGAGGGTGTAGTAGAGGAATTAATAAGCGTCGTACTACACTCCCTTCCTTGTTGCCTCAAGTGAGATTCCTCTATCACGGAATTCAACCTTGCATCTGTTTGGTGTTGCCCTATGGTAATATTGGTAACCTTCTCACTTATGTCATAAAGCATAGATCTTCATACATCAGAGTCTCACTCCTTGGATCACAATTAGGATTAGAAGTTTGTCCGCACTCCATGAAACCTACAAAACGAGCAAACAAGTTAGTAATAAAAGTCCTCACCAACTCACTAGATACCGCTCAACCCTCTTGTATCACACTTTGCACCGATTGACTTTTGCGTGCTCAAAGTCCTATTCACTCTTGACTTTTTCCTCTCAAGTAGTGAAAGTCAAAATTGCGTGCAAACTTGAATCCCAAGGTTTCACAAGTTCCAACCGTCTTCGTGGTGGAGTGAAAGTTGTGTATTCACAAGGGTGGACAATAAAAAGCAAATGGACTTGAACCAAGCAATTCACAACGAAATTAAAAGATAAAAGCATGAAACAATTAGCACGAAATAAAATTAAGAACACCAAAGAACTAGGGCAAAACTTAATATGAACTAATATCAAGTTTACGCTAGTTTACATCTATGTTGCTCGGGCTCTCCTATAATGTGGCCAGCTGCATGTCGGATCCTCCAAAAACAGTGTATTTTTGGAGGATCCGACACGGGTACAACAACATTTTGGAGAGTCCGCGCAACATAGGTTTAGAGTTAACAATAAAGGGAAACAAATGGAAGAATCACAGCAAAAAAGTGACAGATTTTCAACACACAGTGACATGTTTTCCTTTCTGGTGCAACAAAAAAATGCATCAAGGTCCCGACTTCAAATCCTCAAAACATTCACAACTTCTGACCCCAAGAGACTCCTTAAATGAGCTTCTGTCACCCCCAATTTAATTCCAACAGCAGCAACAAAACAAGGAGAATTTCAGCAGCACAGACAAATTCAGGAATTGTAGATTTCAGCTTATTCTGCTGCCGGTGCCGCTGTCAAAACAGATTAACACAATCAGTCAACCAAGCAAGGATTCAAAATGTAATAATAGCCTTCACAATTTGCAGCTAGACTGGTGCACCCAAACAACTGAAAATGGGCAGAAACTACTGCAGATTTCTCTTAGCCAGTGCAGAAAACAATCAGCTGAGCTGTGCAGTATTTTACTGAAAAGGCAGTAGTCCAAACTTGACAAAAGTAGTGCCAAACTGGTTCAAGAAAGCTGGTACAAGACTGGTGCACAGCTGGTAGCCAAACTTAGTTCAAACACTTAGAGATTCAATTTCCAACTCAAAACAGTCCACACTTTGCTAAGATACTGCAGGTTTTCAGAATTGAACAGGTAACAAAACTAGCAATGTTTGTTGCTGCAGATTTGCTGTTAATTTGCATCTCAACTGTACACAAATTGTTGATTTGATCAGTTCATTTCTCTGCAAAAGTTAACTGGGTAGAAAATTGGCTGTGAACTGGTTAAGACTGCTGTGAACTTAATAGCAATCTCTCAGCTCAATCTTGGTTCGAAAAGCTAATTCAACCCCTCGCAAACAAACTAGCTTCAAGCTCACAGACAAGAACTTCAAAAGACTGTTAACAGGTTACTGCCAAAGTTAGCAGCAACTAAAACACTGCAGTAAAGCGAGTTAAACAGTCCAGATGTTGCAGCAGCAGGTTCGAATAATTTTAACAGCTATTAGTTCATCTAATTATCAACCAAACAATTCTCTTCAATCAGCGAAACTGGACAGGAACATGTACAAGTTATACTGCTCAAGATGATTAAAGAAAAACAACTACATCAGCATCCCAAATCAGATTATAAGCTGCTACCTATATCAATTTGTACTTACAGCAACAAGATCACAAGTTACATTCGTAAATATGCTGAACATT
Source organism: Nicotiana paniculata (assembly GCA_005239505.1). Lineage (NCBI taxonomy): Eukaryota > Viridiplantae > Streptophyta > Magnoliopsida > Solanales > Solanaceae > Nicotiana > Nicotiana paniculata. The sequence goes on from ML360828.1 coordinate 130,716, forward strand.
TGGTCAAATGTATATGAGCTTTTCTCCCAATGTACTTGGAATTACAGGATTATCCACCTACCAGATTAATGATCTACAAATCTAGTTTCTAACGAATTAAACCGTTCGTCGATATGACATCGTAGTAGAGAGATATTTGCACTTTCGTAAGACTGCGCAAGCAGCTTCCATGGGACCCACAAAGACGTTGGAAAAGTCCAGCTCCTATTTAAGTCAATTTGAACTCGTTTTAACTTACTTTTCTCGACCAAAACAGTTACTAAACTCTCCTAGATGCTCTCCAAGAGTTCCTACATGATTCTAGAATAAATATCAAAGATAAAAATATGAATCCAATGCTAGAAATCTCACGGTGTTTGCTAGATCCTAATTTTTCATCTTGTGGCTATTTTGGAGGATTCTTCAAAGTGAAGTAACCTCAAGTTTCGTGTTGTTCTTGTTGATTAAGGTATGAATCATTTCCTCCTTCATATATATTGGAGTTTCAAGGCGAACAACAAGTGTTTATACATCAACTTGAACACCAAAAGTTGATTCAAGAAAAGAATACAACACCTACAGTGTTGTGGTATCATTAAGGGTAGTTATGGGTTGTGTTTGGCTGAAATTTTGTGTTGTTTCTACTGGTTAAGGTGAGTATAATAGACTATAACATGTGCTTGAAGTTGTTTTTGTGTTGGTTGCATTATTTGAGCAAAATACTACAAGAGGAGACTTGAAATAGTTTGAGATGTTATTATTTTTCATGGACTGTTTTGGAAAGGTTGTTTCCATGAACTATAAATGGTTGGAAACCTGAGAAAATGACTTTCTTATGATGTTGTTATTATAAATATATTGTCTATATGTCGAACTTGTTGTTGGTACAGTGAATATGAAGAGAAAGGATAGCATAACAATGAAAAGTTGTACTTGTTGTTGTTGTTGGATTGTTGGGTTATTTGAGGGTGAATTAGGAGATGAATAGAAGGTTAGAAGTCCTCCATTGTACTTAATATCATGCCGGATATGTTGTTAAGTTAATGAATGAATGACTTTGGGGTTAAAGGGTTCAAAAGGGATTCAATCGGAGCTTGTTGTTCGTCGTATTAAATAGTAGTTTCATTGGTGATGTTTATGTACTTGTCGTTGTGTAGATTGGATTTGTGTTGTGGTGCTGAAAGTATATAGGTGAAGGTTGTATGGGTTCTTGTTGGCTTATAGACTAGGGAAAGCAATGAAACAGGGGAGATTCCACCCATTTTAATATAAAATAAGTTTGTTGTTCGTTGTACGATAGTTGCATCTTTTGTAGCTTAACGATGGCATTATTATTGTTGCTGTAGATTGAAGTGCGACGAGACGAGACGAGACGAGACGAGTTCAACATGGTTACTAGACAGAGTGTGATAAAGTATGTTAAGGCTAAACCCTTCCTTCATTTTGGGATGATCTCGCAACTACATGTGTTTGATAATGAGACATAAAGTGAAGTTCATACTCTTGAATTTATGTACATTATCCTAGTCTCGTAAGTTATAGTACTCTCCCTTATCGGGACTTTATATTCAATTAAGTATTGTCTTCTTCTAGTCAAGAGAGCAGAGTGTGTAGTGTGTGTGTGTGTGTATGTATGTATGTATGTATGTGTATATATATATATATGTATATATATATATACAATACTACAATATTTTCACCACCATCGAGCTATAATTGGTGGGTAGGCCCCTATTGGGCAGTACTACAATATTTTCACCACTATCGAGCTATAATCGGTGGGCAGCCCCCTATTAGACAACCTTAGGTCAGATGGATATATATATATATATATATATATATATATATATATATATATATATATATATATATATATATATATATATATATATATATATATATATATATATGTATGTATGTATATATATACCTATGTATGTATCATACATAGTATTTTTACCACCATCAAGCTATACTTGGTGGGTAGGCCCCTATTGGGCAGTACTACTATATTTTCACCACCATCGAGCTATAATCGGTGGGTAGGACCCTATTGGGCAACCTTAGGTCAGATGGTAAGTTACATACCGAGCCTACTGTATACGAACACCTATGAGCGATCCCAGAATGGCTGATATATGGAGCTTAGTATGGCCGAGCGCCTATGAGCGAACCTAATACAGCAGAGCAGTTACACGTACCGAACCTTATAAAGCCGGACATCTATTTTACTTACTATATTGAGAGAGTTGAGTCAATACGGTAAGTAGATCTTCAGTATATCTCAGACTCACAACTACTTTCAGTTATTATTTTATCAGTTCGGTTTTACTTTTTAGTTATTCTGTTGCCTTACATACTTGGTACATTATTTCGTACTGATGTCCCTTCTGCCGGGGATGCTGCATTTTATGCCTATAGGTCCTGATAGACAGCTGGATAGACCTTCCCAGTTGACAGGGTCAAACATCATCTTGGTTGGTAAGATCCGCTTCCTCGGAGTTACCGAGTCTAGACCTTGGAGTCCATTTTTCATTTACAGGTTTGCTGGGTAGATCGAGGCCCTGTCCCGACCATGATACAATTCACTTACCTTTAGAGGATTGTAGACGAGTCTTGTGTATTTTGTATATCAGTATGGTGGTCTTGTCAACCCTGTGTACATGTTCAGTTTTGTATTGCTGGTTGTAGATGTTCATGGCAGCCTCGTCAGCCTGCACAGTTATGTATATGAGCTTTTGGGTATGTTTACCCCTCATATGAGAAAGGCTTTACTTTTAGATGATTCTGAATATGGCCCCATCGGCCTTGATTGGTATTGTCAGCTTGCAGGTAGGTCTCACCGGCCTAAGTTGAGGGTTACCCCTCCATAGTTCACAATTACATGGTACTGTCACACCCCAACTTCGAGGAGCGCGACCGGCGCTCAACCGAGTGGACCCGGTTGAGAAAACCTGTTAGACACTTTCTACCACTCTCTTTTGATCAAGAAAAGGCGCGTTTACATTAGTTAAATAGTAGAGGGGTCATATATACATAAGCATTACTAATTCATTTCATTTTGCTACATCATTGATAAGTTTTTTAAATTACATACATCTCATGATTTAGTGGAACAAAATCCAAAACACAACATAATCCATTTGACCCTCCTAGTACCCATATCAACCCACATAATGTTTACAAAGCCTCTAATGATACCAAAAAGAGTGGAAAGATAGTGCCGGAGACAATCTCCGGCTATGCCTCAAAGCGACTACAACATAGCAAAAGATATACTACTAGACCCCAGAATGAAGTGGGGCTCACCGAGTTTGGTGAGAAGAGGATGCACTACTGCCTGTGATCAACACTGTCTGCCATGGAACCACCTGCATCTATTTAAAGATGCAGCGCCCCCGGCAAAAGGGACGTTAGTACTGTCGAATAGTATTAGTATAAAAACTAAACACCATCACAATAACACGAATAACATTATAAGGGAAACAATCAAGAAGGCAATACGAGCTGTAAATAAATACTAAAATATCAAGTTAAGTATTAATTTGATTTTCAAGTCTATTTCCACATTATTAGGTTGGATAGTTTTTAATGCCAATATTCCACAATCCACAATACCACCGTGTTCTTACACGGAGTCCGATCTCGGCCCGATCGACTAAGCCATCTCATTTGAGACATCAACCATGTTCACAATTTCACTCGCAATACCATCGTGTTATTACACGGAGTCTGATCTCGGCCCGATCGGCTAAGCCATCTCATTTGAGACATCAATCATTTCAATCGATCATCTTACTTCATATACCTTTCCCATCTCATCAGCACATTAGCGCAAGTGGCTTCAATTATGGAGTCGTTCCTGGCGCTTGGCCTTATTTCATAGTTCAAGTTCTTTTCCACATTCCAAAATTTATCTTATTATCATCAATAGCAACACGGTCTTCATTCAAGATTCTTGATTTCACATGTGAGCAAATTTAGAATTCAAGGCACATAGAGGCTCTTCACACAATTTGGCATAACAGTCTTTAATCGGATTTGACATGAAGTCTAGGCATTTTTAGCACACATATTATAAGTGTTGAACATTCTTTTAGATGATGAGATAGCATCATGAAAACATGAGAATACATATTACACCTATATTTTCAAAGCAAACACATTCGGGATAACAATTTCTAGGATGACCAATTTAGGACATACATCGATTTCATGAATACCATGGGATTCAATTTTAAGTAGTTGGGGTTTAGCCAACATACCTCAATTGAGCATCTTAAAACTCTAAAATGTTCCGGAATATTAGCAACTTCAATCTATTTTCGCAATATAGCAAAATTGAACCCAGAATTAGGAAAACGATCATAATTCTAGCTCATTTGAGCATTTTATCAAACACTATGTGTGCATCATGGTTTCATGGCCCTTTTTAGGAAAGACGATACCAATCCACACCCCATTCTCTTCTATCTTTCTCTCACAACCTCCCACATACCTTAGGAACAAATGCATGCAAGGTAATCACTTCCATCCCCATGAATTACCTCACCAAAGGCCCATTCTAGTTATATTTTGGAATTAAGAGCTTGGGTGATAAAAGCTTACGTCTTAGGAAGAAGACCTAGGTCCCTCTCTTGATAATCTTCAAGGTGTTAAAGCAATAATTGAAGAAAAATTGATGAAGTCACTTCTACCTCTAGGATCCTCTCTCTCACTCTAAAAATATCAAAAAATAGGTTAAAAATGGTCCAAGGTAGGTGTTTTAATGGAATAGGGTCGGGTTTAAAAACCCCAAAAATAAAGCTCCGGAACAGGGTCTGCGGTCGCATATGCGACCCACAATGGTTATGCGGTCCGCGAAATGACCGCGAAAAGTGGCCCTGAGAATTTGGCTGGTCTCATTCGCTCTGCGGCCATTATGAGGCCCGCAGACCTGTTATGCGATCGCATAATGTGCCGCAGAACCTCCCCCCATAAAAGTCCAAGGACGATTATGCGACCAAAGTGCGGCCCGCGAAACGATTATGCGGTCGCATAATTGGCCGCGAAATCTACCTCAAAATTAGCCAAAAAGGCTGCTTCACTCTGCAGCCATTCTGCAGCCTGCAAAGTGATTATGTGGCCGCATAATGGGCCATAGAAATGCCTAATTCTGCAAAAATATTTCCTTCTATTCCCAGCGTACTGTTCAATCCAAAACGTCCGAACCTTATTAGCTTCTACGCCTAATTCGACATCACAGAATCCCGATTTTTAGGAAAATTTTATGGGCCCTTACATGTACGCTCGGTCTGAGTATGGCACCAGGTGTCGGCCACGCTTCCCCAAGTTTGGGGAGTGAAAAACTTGGTATCAGAGCAGTTCTATCCTAGGGAGTCTACAAGCTTTGTCTAGTAGATCCTTGTTTATAGATGTGTTGTGCACCACATTTTATAAACAAGAAGCTACAAGGAATTTATGAGTCTGTTACCCTTATTTTAAATCCAAATCGTGCTATATAGCCGAGTCATAAGAGTTTGATTTAGGACTTATGTTTGCTAATGATATAGAGATGCTTGCAATTAGCAAAAAAATTACAGCTAGCCAGAGGGCTAACATAGCAACATGTAAGGGCACTAAATAGAGAGAGAGAGCTCTTGACGACGTGGCCCTATCAGATCGTGCATACCGTATATGCAAATTTCCAGCTTAAGACCCTAAGATGGGAATACCAAACACACCCCGTAAATAGCAGGCCATGAGAGTATCAGAAGGTAAAAATATAAGTTTCAACAGGTAACAGAATCAAGGTGAAAGAGGATACGAGGAACCCAGTTAGTCAAGATTGTCAGTATTTACAATTCAGGTAGATAAATATAAGTATTCCGACTGACCTTCAACAGTAACAAAATAATGTAAAATTAGCCACACTCATTTGAATTATGCCCTATGGGAGCTTACATATATAGTTTAAGAGAATATTGGATATCATGATCCAGCTGGGGTTAGAGTAATCCAAAATGCTGGATTGATTGTTAGGGTTTGCTAACATTTTCGAAGGATATTGCAAACGTGGTAATAGTCTCTTAGTGAGACACCAGAGGGTGCATTATAGAATAGTACAATTAGATACGAATACTAACATGTTCAAAAAATTCAGAAGATAGGCACTGGAATCCTAGAAGGGATAAATATTTACCTTAGTAAGACTCCCGTCCCTACTAAAGCGAGAATGTTAGGCGACCGAAGAGCCAGTAGATGGAGTAACGGGAGCTAAAAGTGAAATAATATTTTGTTGAAGTTTTTAGAATAAGGTAATAGGCAGAAATATTAGCCAGAGAATAAGAAGAGACTAAATGAAGCATTATGAGTAAGATGTGATAAATGGATGATAATGGTAATTAAACTATTACACGATGATAGAGTCTATCGCCAAGTGAAGAAAAAGATAAGAGGTGACATGCCTTGAGACAATAAAATTGTATATGCCATAAAGTCATACCCTTATTTCAAGAAATGAGTTGGTGACTCAAACGTGATTACTAGAAGGATAAGTTAGACCCCCGGAGTATTAGAAATCAGTATGGCTAGTGAACAAGATAAACTGAATATGAAATATGGATAGGAAGATTTGATAATAGTTAACTACGCGAGAATTTCAGAGATCGCTTTCCGGCAATAATAGAATGGACGACAGAAGAATAACCTTTAAAGGTCATTCAGGAAGATGCTTCCCTAAAGCAAGAACTATGAGCAGAGTTAAGCTTAAGGGACTAAGTGTTCCAGTTTCACTAGGTGTCACCCTCGTGTGTACGAAATTCAATTATCCTTGGTACTAAAGGGTTATTGCAAGGTGAGTAAGAGTCAGTGAAGATGTGAAGACACCAAAGATGAAGTGGTAAAACATATACAGGTGAAAACTTCAGAGCATTTAATGTTAGTACTCGCCAAAAGGAGGGAAGATGATATGATATGGTATTAAGTCGGAGTTATGTGGTTCAGGTAACTATAGAATAGTAAAGGAACAATGCGGTAAAAAGGCGAAAGGAATGAGAAAGGTTTTATTCAGATCCTACATATATGTTACAACTCCAGAATAATATGTAAGCACGATGTCTGGTAGAGGCAGTAAGGGTTCCTGCCAAGGATGTTATTGATAAATAAGTGCGAATGAACACTTGATACATAAGGATCCAGTGCGATAGGTTAGTTAAGACGAAAGAAATAACCCAAGAGGGGTTACACAAAATATAAATATGAGAATGGATCAACGAGTAGTCTGTCGCTAGACAAGAGGTCATAGATAAATCAACAGATCATGCAAGATAAACATAGTGAACCCCAGCATAGAGAATTCAGTCTCACAGATACGAGATTGCAATCCTTGAAAATATTTCAGATAGGAGTTGGGGTAGTTAAAGGTACCGTATAAGTCTTATGGAAATAAAAGAGAGTGCCACGGGGGATACAGTTAAAATTTCAGTTCAGAAGTAACCCTGGAAGCACAAGGGCACGGAGGTAAGTAACTAAGGATAATTATAGGTGAGTAAGAAAATAAAAAAAAATTCCTACAGGTATACGATATAATAAGCTCGCACCTTTACAAGAGTCAGAGGGTCTCCCCTAAGTACTACAACGAAAGACTAGCTGAGGAAATAAGGAAGAAGGCTTCAACCTAAGCATAAAAACTTGAAGAAGAAATGATCTTGTAGCAACCGTCTCACAACAACATTGGATGCACTTCATAAGAAAATGGTGTCTATTGTGGCTAACGAACGGGAAGTAAAAAAAAATCAAATGTGATATTTGAGATCATATGAGTTACAAGAAATTTCAGTATTCGTGGGCACTAAGATGAGTCTAGTATTCATGCAACAAGTGGCAGAATGACCAGGAAAAGTAATTGTTTGTATTTAAAGACAACCGAGAAAGCACAAAAGGAATTATTCGATCTACGACCCTGAGTTAGTTATGCTATGACCAAACTTAAGATTTTGAAGTATTATACATGCAACATATATGTTGACATTCATACAGTTTTAAGAGATTTCAGTACAGATTAAAAAAAGAATTGAGTCCACGTGAAAGATAAAGTCTTGAATTGTTTGAAGATTATAACATGGATGTTACATAGTGCCCACCAAAGGCTAATGTAATAGCTAATACCTTGAGCCACATATTGGAAGACAACTTTAGCCTACATAAAGGCTGAGAGAGAAGAAGAAGCTCAAAAGTTACATTAGCTAAGTAAATCAGGAGTCCGATTATTATACCTAGATGATTATAGAAATCGTGACTCAGAACATTGCAGAATCACCATTAGTAGCAGAGGTACAAGAGAGATAGTACAACAACCATATTCTATAATAACTCTACGATAAACCCAGTTAGAAGAGAACCTGCTCCATAGAAGTCAGTATGAAGCTCCTGCTAGATTGTGTATACACCAGAGGTGCATATATTTTAGTAGAGATTTAAGGTGTGGACGTGAATTCCACTTATGTGGAAGGAAGGTTGTGAAAGAGACAGAAGATACAATTCAAGATTTAAAGGTAAGAAATGTAATAAAGAAGGTACGAGATACTCAAGTGCAGAAGGTTATGAATAGTCCATACAATAGATAGAGGGCTAGAAGCGTCATGATTCAGTATCCAAAATGATAGTGGTGTCGTTAGAAGCATATCTTCCAGTCAATGGTTTCCAGGTATCGAGAGGTCTAGTTAAGAGAGTAAATAAGTGTTAGAGACGAAATGATGTCTCTTTTGAGCTTCCAGAATAACATAAGGAAATCTATGGTGCTAGAAAGTTAAAGGAAGTTGCGAGTAATATAAGTAGATATGTGCAGGTCGTAAGCTAAAGTATAGTAGAGCGACAAGGTTTTAGGTAGATTAGAGTAAGGATAAGGAAAAGAGAGTAAGAAGATGACAAGAATAGGTAAGGCCTCGGGATTAAGCCATCAAAACAAGAGAGCTGTTGGTTTCCGTAAGTTATAGAAGCTCAATATAGCCTAAACGAACTCGGAGGAGTCTAACACTAGGAGCATTTAGAAGAGATGAAATACTCCATGGTAGTAGAATAAGGGTGTAATTGTGATAGATAAGAGGATGATGTTTAGGCCTTTGATTGGGTAATGATTCAAAGAAAAGGAATTTCATGAATTGCACAGGATTATAATACCCCATAAGATGAATCACGTTGGGATGCTATAAAATATGGTTAGTGAAGTATAGTATTGTCCCTAGGTGGATCAGGAAAATAACTTGAGATGTTCCCCGATGAGACGTGAGCCCAATGACAATATATTACATAAGAGGTTTCAAGTTATAAGTGATAGATTATAGATCAACATTAAGGTGAATCAATAATAGATGGATAAAATTTCCAAAGTATGGGATGAGATTAGGATGCCATTCTTAAGATGAACAATAATGAGGAAGCATTAAAGGACTTAGATTTATACATATAGGATAAGCAACGGGAGAATGACATGGAGTTGGGTAGCAGACCTCGGTAATAATAAAACTGAAGTAAGAATTATGGTATAGTGTGACCTATCTAGATATAGTAAAGCCATAAGTATAAATAATCGAGTCTATGAAACAAGATATATCAATAGTCTTAAGTTCGACAAAGTACCAAGCGAAGGACTTCAGTACACCTATAAATGCCTGAAGGGACAACTTGTCATAGTTCTGTATATGTTCACAAAGTGAGGCCTAGAGATTGGCTAAAAGCTGGAGGAAAAAGGAGAGAAGAGTCGCATAGGCGCACATACAAGGACAGAGTCGTACAGTCTGCATGATAAAAGGTAGAAACAATTACGAGATTGGAAGAATTTCGACCACAGGTCGTGGTGTGAGAAAGAGGCTTAAAGGGGGGAGTTCCCTGGCCTTTGAATTTATTCACAGAACAGTTGCCCAGATGGCAAGGACAATACTAAAGTCTTTGTAAGAGCTATAGGTTATGGGATTGATAAACACATTAGTCAACATTCAAGGACGAATGTTCCAAAGGGGGGAATGATGTTACACCCCATGTTTTCGTACGTAAAAGTACGTCGCAAGTCAATTAATGTAAGCTCAGAAATGAGATCATCTGTTAAAGTATATAAAGTAAGTTAATCATTTTAACTTGGAGGTTAAAAATACTTAAGATCATGAACTTCAAGTACCAAGAGGGTTAGAAGGCTTAGAAGCTAAACGAATTGAAGAAAATCAAGTTGAGAATGTTATAACATGCAATTTTGGGGTGAGACTAAGGTTCTCAACATGATAACGAGGTTATGTTACGAGTTATTTTAGTTGTACGATAGTCTTTTGTTATGTTTTGAAGTCAAGAAAGTTGTGGAACAAAAGTTGGCAAAAGTCATCACAAGTTACATTCGTAAATGTGCTGGACATTTGGTCAAGTGTATCTGCATTTTCCTCCAAATTTACCTGCAATTACGGGATTATACACCTACACAATCAAATATCTACGAGCCTAGTTTCTAACACATTAAACCGTTCGTCGATACGACTTATGATTAGAGAGATATTCATATTTTTATGGGACTGCACAAGCAGCTCCCTTGGGACCCACAAAGTCGGTGAAAAAGTCCAGCTCCTATTAAAGTTGTTTACCTTGAAAATTGTATTAACAATTATATTTGATTTATGGTTCTAAAAATATGTGATTTACTTCAATACTAGCAGATAAACAAGAAAAAGCAAGTGTAAGTGAGAATAATATAATAGCCAAACCAATGTCGTCACAGAACTGGGGACCTCAAGCTCAGTGACCTCGGGGGTCTCGAGGTTAGCCTTGGCAGTAAATTATGAACAATAAATGAAGAACAATAAATCTGAGGAATAATGTTGAGCACGTTAAGCAAGAAGAGTAGAATGTTCTATTGCAGTAGAATTGATTGCCTTTACAAATGATTGGTGTCCCCTTTATACAGGAAGGAAAACCTCAATATAGTATATTTCTAATAATGACAAAGAATATTATTGGTAAATCTGTATAACGGCCTAGTACGGATTTGTACTATCCCCTGCAGACCTCATCAGTCCTAACCACGTGTCCTTGGAAAATTCCTGGCTTTCCATGTCTGTCATCGATTTTGTATTACCCCAAGGTAGGCCGTGATGGGACTTCGATGTGCTTTCTTGAAGTGTACAGTCTGGGATCGGATATAAACTTAACTTCGACCCTTCAAGATCGGGCTCAAAGCATAATAGAGACCTCTAAATCGGGCTTCTCGATTTTGGCCGTATACAGATAGTCCCCACATTTCTTAGAATAAAATGAAAAGAAATGAACTTGAATTCTTGATCCTTCGATATCCCACCATGACGTCAGTCACGTGAGGTCAGCAATTGGTGTGACGGAAAGGTCATGTTTGCACAGTTCTCAAAAAACCCTCAAAGCGAAAACAGCTAATGGCCGCCCTTTTAACTTCTCCAACATGTTTGGATGACCCCTATAAATACTTCAATCCTTCACTTCTTATACTTTTACTTTCTACAACATCTTCAAATCCTTACTAACCTTTCTCCGCCTTCATTCTTCCTTTGTGTTTCATCTCTTAACCAGTTTCTTCTTCATATTCTGAAATTTCACAACAGACATGGCAAAAACTTCTAAGACAATTCCCCAAAAGAAGAAAGGCCCTTCGTCATCACGCTCGACTAAGAATAAAATGGTAGTATCTCCTCATGTTGAGGAGTGTACCCCCGGGCCTTGTGAAACCTCCTCTTATTTCAAGGTCGAAAAACCTTCTTCGATTGCGGGGTGATGTGAATCCATGTTTCGATATATGTCTGATAACCGAAGCCAGAAAGGTAAAGGTTGATTTCCATTGGGAGGATATGGTACAGGTGGATATCCCTTCTCCTGAGGAGGACATAACTACTCACAAATCTGGTTTCCTTAGCATATACACATATCCATTCACCTTAGGTCCCATAGGACCCTCTTTCCCATCGATAGATCCAGTGATCCTCGATTTTTGTAGGCAACATCGGGTGACGCTTGACCAAATCTATCCCTCCTTCTAGCAAATTATTTACTTAATCAGATATTTCTCGAACATGGTCGAGGAGATGACCTTCACCCTCGACCATGTGATTAGGCTGTACAACCCTCGTCTCTGTCGAGGTGGCCTGATCAAACTACAACGTCGATATTTGAAGTCTTTCTTTGCTAGAATCAACGAAGATAAGGATCAAGGGTGGATGAGCTGCTTCATTTGAGTCAGGACCTCTGACCTGATTCCTGCTAAGAAGATACCATTCCTCAAGGAATGGAATATGAACCATAAGTTTCGACTTCTCGAACTCGTTTTGTTAATCAAATGTCTTTTCCTTTCTTTTAAACTAATTCCCTTCCGATGATGCAGCCGTCGAGTGGTACCCTAGTGCGGTCAAGGACCTCAGGGGTTGGGTCCGACAACTAGATTCCACCTCCACATATGCTGAGCGCGTTTGGTGCGACTTGGCTAAAGGCCGATGAGAGGCCAAAAACCATGGTGAGTTTTTACTATTATCGCATTTGAGTTCTCTAATGAAAATATCTCTTGGCAACGTACTTAAACGTTTGTGCTTATATAGGCCTTGGAGAAGCTGTTTCAATGAGGTTGCCCCCACCTGGCAAAGTGGATACTCCAAAACCTTCCAATGATAAGAAAAGAAAAATGAGACGCCGACGGAGTCCCCGATATCCAAAAAAGCTAGAGCTTGAAAGTCTAAGGTCGATACAGTGGCTTTAACATCGGAAGATACTGAGAGCCTTCGTGCCGAGGACGAGGAGGATAGTCGCTTCCTGTTGGTGATCAAAGGAGGGGGAAGCACTGATGCTTCAGAGGCTGCCGAGCTGAAGACTACTGCACCTAAGATTGCCGATGCAGTCGAACATCGAGTTGAGGAGGTTCCTGAGGGGAGCTTGGGATAACACCTCGAGTCGACTGATAACTAGGGCATGCCTTGTGCTGAAAAGTACTTGGTTGAAGAGCCTGAAGAAACTAACCTCGAAGTTCCTCGAAGGGAGGGGAAAGCCCCGATTGATCCACTCGGGGTGATTGACATGGATGACTCTCCTCAAGGCCCATCCTTTTCTGACGGGCGGATACGAGATGCTCGGGATATGAAGACTCCTGAAGCGGGGGAATCCCTCGGGGAGAATGATATATTTGAAGAGTGCCTTGCCGGGATTGGGGAGGGCCCCGACCTCGATGCCTCGTTTATCTTCGAAGAGGCTGATAAGCTTCGAAATTAGGTATACTTTGTCCTTTAGCAATTATGTTTGAGACTTGATTTGTGCCTTTCTAACTACCTTTCTTCGCGACCAGGCTGTGATGCTCTACGATCAAGATTTCTCGAAATCTCGGGCTGAGCTTGCCCGATGCAAAGATGAGCTTAGGAGGCTTGTGCAGGAACACGATGACCTCAAGGTCCTCTATGTTAGAATAGAGGAGGAACTTAATGACCTTCGAGTCCGTTCGGAGAAGGCATCTCGAGAATGGGACAATTCTATCGAGCAGGTAACAAGTCTTTGATGGATTGTTTTACACTTGCTCATTTTAGTGTCTTAAAGTCTTGATTCAATTCTTGCAGCTCAACCAGAAGTGTGACCTGGTGGGGCAACTTCGGGAAGAGCTTAGGGTCAAAGATACTGAAATCCTCGGGTTGAAGCAGCGCATGGATGAGGTAGCGTCCGAGAAGGACACTCTTCGAGAGAAATTAACTTCGGCCGAGCACCAACTTCAAGGTGCTAAGGGAGAAAACTGCAAATATAAGGAGCTTCATTCTGAATCGGCTGCTGAGTTGTCCAAAATCAAGTCCGAAACTGATGCACTCATGTCCTCATATCAGAATGATGCTGCCGCTGCAAATGCTCGGGCTAAGAAAGTATCTACTGAAGCCGAGCTCAGACTAATTCGTGCCCTTGACTATGCTCGATTGGAATCTCAGAGGCAGGTTCTTGAGGAGATACATGCTAAAGGTTTTGATCTTTCTGCCGAGATCGAGAAAGTGAAGGCTTTAGAAGAAAAATCGTCTACACTGCACTTTCGATGAGGATTCTACTAGTGGCTCGGAGAGTGATAAAGACAAAGATGAGGATCCCGAGGGGGAAGAGTCCGTCGATGATCAGGGCACCGAGGGTCAATACATTGAGGGTGTGGCTCCTCAGAGAACTTCCTCCGATCGAGTGCCCCCGACAGAAGATTAGGCTTCAATTATTTTCCTTTTTTGTGTAAGGGCTCCATATGGGAGCTTTGTAAATATATTTTTGTGAACACCATTTGGATAAAAGGATCTTGTTGTTTCATCTTCGTTGTTTGTTACTTCCTATTTTTCCTTTACTTTTGAAATGAAATTTGATGCTTATTGATGATTAGCCCGATGTGTTGGACTTAGAATATAAAACAAAAGGTTTTAGTGCTTTGATTGATGGCTGATAATAAGTGACCATTTAGGATCTGATCTTCGAGCTAAGATTTAGCTCGGGACTTTCGAGTTCGAACTAGGTGAGGTCTCGAGCACAGTGTGCTTCGGCCTTTAAGTTCTTTAGGCATTGACCCTTGGGTTTTTTTTATTTGGCCCTTAGGATCTTTAGATTGGCCCTTAGGCTCTTTTTAGGTTGGGTCGATTCAACCTCTGAAATGGCTAATATTTTGCCCCATTCTGGCTAAAGACTTTAAAAAATTTGTTATGCCTTGGCATGTTTCTATATCCGTCCGGCTTTTCGACGGTTCGGTTAATAGGAACCTTGATTATGAGTCGATGTGCAACAATAATTGAGTACCTCGTGAGTTCTCTCGAAGGATGATTTTTTCGAAGCCTTTACATTGTTCGGAGCTGATATTATCGAATCCCCTTTTATTATGCCGAGGATAGCCTGATTTAACCGATTTTTTCGAAGTATCTGAAGGCCTTTAGTTTTATGGCGGATGTCGGACATCTACGAGCCGCATTATTTTGGCCGTAGCCTATTCATATGACCGTAGTCTTTATATTTGGCCGTAGCCTTTAGTCGCCAAGTGAGATGGCCTCGACCGTAATATCGAGGGTATGCCTTTTTAGGGGTCTTATAAGTTTGAGTATATAGCCTTGGACTTAATATCAGGGGGATGCCTTTTTTAAGGTCTTACAAGTGCGGATATGCCTCATTGAGGTCTTATAAGTTTGAGTATGCTTCATTGAGGTCTTATAAGTTTGAGTATGCTTCATTGAGGTCTTATAAGCTTGAGTTCGATTTCTCCTCATTGAGGTCTTATGAGTTCGATTCTGCCTCATTGAGGCCTTATGGGTTCGAGTTTTTGATGACTCGATAAGTTGACTGTCGAAGACAGTCCCTGAGTGTTTGGGTGTATTTGTCCCTTGAGTTGTTTAATGAAAATAGCAGAACTCTTTGAGGCACAAAGTGTTTCTAATATAATAAGAATGCTTGTTCAAATGATTGATACATGCGTACATGCTTTTTCCATCGGGGGCTCGACTTATTCTACACGGAAACGGTTTATTCGACCGTTTGGCCCATTACAACATTCTCCTATCGACGCCCTCTTCAGCATAACTTGATTTCTTCGAAAAAGTAACCTCCGAGGGTGATGCCCCCCAGTATTCGAGGTTGATAAAAAAGAATCCTTGAATACTTGTTGAGTTTTCCTTAGGTAGCATATAGGTGTTGCCTCGTTAAAAACCTCGCCGGTAAAAACCATTCGGGATAAAACCCAATCTAAGGGAAAAAGAGTGCAACACATGCTTTAAAACCCAAGGTCTTCGAGTTGACAGGCACTTCGATATCTCCAATCGAACACCTGTAATGAGTTACTATGAAATTTAATTTGAAAAAGGAAAATGTTATACCTTAGCAATAATAGCGTTTGAGCATTGATATGTTCCAATTGATTGGCAGTTGATCGCCTTCCATGGTGCTAAGTTTGTAGGATCCTTTTCCTACTACCCCGAGGATGCAATACGGTCCTTCCCAACTAGGGCCCTTCTTTCCTTCATTTGGGTTTCGAGTGCTGAGGGTGATTTTCCTTAGAACCAAATCCCCAACTCCGAAGTATCGAAGGTTTGTCCTTCTGTTGTAGTATCTTTCAATTCTTTGTTTTTGAGCGTCCATTCGAACTATTGCAGCCTCACGCTTTTCATCTAACAACTCGAGGGAGGTGTTCATGGCCTCGTTGTTTGAGTCCTCGGTAGCAAGCTGAAACCTGACGCTCGATTCCCCTACTTTGACTGGTATTAATGCCTCGGACCCATATACCAAAGAGAACGAGGTCTCCCCTGTGCTCGACTTTGAAGTTGTTCGATATGCCCATAGTACTTTGGGAAACACTTCTCTCCACTTCCCCTCCGTATTTTCTAACCTCTTCTTCAAGTTTTGAATGATAGTTTTGTTTGTGGACTCATCTTGTCCATTTGCACTTGGGTGGTAAGGCGTCGATAGGATCCTTTTGATTTTATGATCCTCGAGGAATTTCTTCACCTTGCTGCCGATGAACTGCTTCCCATTAACACATATAATCTCGGAGGGGATCCCTAATCGGCATATGATGTGGTCCCATATGAAGTTGATGACTTCTTTTTCTATTATCTTCTCGAAGGACTGCGCTTCTACCCATTTCGAGAAGTAGTCAGTCATAAATAAGATAAATCTAGCTTTACCTGGCACTGTTGGTAGGGGGCCGACGATGTCCATCCCCCATTTCATGAATGTCCACGGGGATAAGACTGAGTGTAGTTGTTCACCGGGTTAATGAATCATCAGTGCGAATCTTTGGCATTTGTCACATCTTCGAACGAACTCCTTGGTGTCCTTTTCCATGCTATCCCAGTAATGCCCTGCTCTGATTACCTTTCGAACTAAGGAGTCGGCACCAGAGTGGTTGCCACAAGTGCCTTCGTGGATTTCTCGTAGCACATAGTCGGTGTCTCCTGGCCCCAAGCATACTTCTAGTGGTCCGTCGAAGGTCCTATACAATGTTAAGTTCTCATCGAGTGAAAATCGGGCTGCTTAGGCTCGAAGGGCCCTTGATTCTTTTAGGTCCGAGGGAAGCTTCCCATGCTTCAAGTAGTCGATGTACTTGTTTCTCCAATCCCATGTTAGGCTTGTTGAGTTGATCTTTTCATGTCCTATGATTACGATTTTGATAGTTGTACGACAGTCCCTGGGACTATGTCGTCTTCTTCAACCGACGAACCTAAGTTTGCGAGTGCATCAACCTCACTATTCTGTTCTGGAGGTATGTGAACCAGGGTCCACTCTTTGCAGCGATGCAATGTCACTTGAAGCTTGTCTAAGTATCTTTGCATCCTATCTTCTCGAACCTCGAAGCTCCCATTTACTTGGTTTACAACCAGAAGGGAGTCACATTTTGCCTTGATGACCTTTGCTCCTAGGCCCTTGGCTAATTCGAGACCTGCAATCATGGCCTCATACTAGGCCTCATTGTTAGTCAACTTTGAAGCTTTTATAGATTGTCTAATTATGCTGCCCGTAGGCAGTTTTAGAACTACACCGAGTACATACCTTTTCACATGAGAGGCACCATTAGTGAAGAGAGTCCATACCCCCGATGATGTGCCCGTTTTTTGCAAGAGTTATTTCTCTACTTCGGGCATGAGGGCAGGCATAAAATCGGCCACGAAGTCTGCCAAAATTTGAGACTTGATAGTTGTTCAGGGTCGATATTCGATATCGTACCCTCCAAGTTCGATGGCCCATTTGGCCTATCGGCCCGATAACTCGGGATTATGCAAGATGCTTCGAAGTGGATATGTAGTTAACACACATATAAGATGACACTGAAAGTATGGTTTCAACTTCCTAGATGCACTTACTAATGCAAGAGCTAATTTTTCTAAGTGCGGATACCTGGTTTTAGCATCTCCCAGGGTCCGACCTATATGATAAACAGGGAATTACGTACCTTGTTCTTCTCGAACCAACACGCCACTTACCGCAACTTTAGACACGGCCAAATACAAGTATAGTGTTTCATACTCCTTCAGGGTATGGAGCAAAGGTGGGCTCGAGAGATACCACTTTAATTCTTCCAAGGCCTTTTGGCATTCCGTAGTCCATTCGAAGTTATTTTTCTTCTTGAGAAGGGAGAAAAAGTGATGATTCGGATTTGATGACCTCGAGATGAATCGTCCTAAGGCAGCTATCCGCCCGGTCAACCGCTGTACTACTTTAACATTATTTACCACGGTGATCTCCTCGATGACTTTGATTTTA
The DNA here is from genome assembly GCA_005239505.1 of Nicotiana paniculata. Taxonomy (NCBI): domain Eukaryota; kingdom Viridiplantae; phylum Streptophyta; class Magnoliopsida; order Solanales; family Solanaceae; genus Nicotiana; species Nicotiana paniculata. The sequence goes on from ML360828.1 coordinate 148,911, forward strand.
TCAGGTGTTTACCTTGAAAATGATAATCACAATTATATTTGAATTTTTGGTTCTAAAACTACGTGATCTACTTTAATACCAGTTGTTTAGGCAATAGATGCTAAGTGAGAAGTAAGAAAACAAGATAAGGGCAAAGGAAGATGAGATTGTGCAAACCGAGCAGTTGGGGAACGGGGCCTCGAGCTTGGTTGGAATAGGCCTCGAGGTCGAGCTCGAGCTCGAGATAAGGGCGGTCGAAAATGATTCAACAGTATCGAAGGCCTCGAAGATGGCCTCTTTATGATCAATAATGAGTAATAAACGAAGAACAATTAATGAACACAATAAAAGAAAGGCAATAAATCAATGAAACAATTATAGAGAATGTTTGAGTTGGAGAGCAGAGAATGTTCTTATTCTTGTATATTGAGTATCATGTGTCTTACAAAGTGAAAGGGTCCCCTTTTATATATGAGGGGGAATCCCAACATAGTACATATGTAATTATTACAAAAGAGAGATGGCTGATACATCCATTTAATGCCACGGTACAGGCCTGTACTATTTTGCGTACTTGGTAAGCTTTATCCACGTGCCTTTTGAGGATTTCCCGCCTTTCCATGATGTTCTTCGATCTACACTGCTTTGGGGTCAAGAACCCTCGATGTACCCCCTCGATGCCAAAACTTGAACCTTCAAGCCTTCTGAGTGCCGTAATGATCGTAAAATCGGGTTCTCCAATTTTAGCCGTATACAGATAGTCCCCGCGTTTCTTAGAGTGGAGTGATAAGAAACGGTCTTGACTTTTTTGCCTCTTCAATATCCCTATTATGACGTTAGTCTCTTCAGAGCATTACATGATGTGCCATAAAAAAACTATCCAGAGGTCCATGTTAACACGATTCTCGAGAAGCCCACCAACCGTCATTAGTTCGACCTTTCTGCTTCAAGTATGCCCAAAGGGCCTCTATAAATACTTCAATCATCCGCCTCTTCAGAATTTTACATCTTCTTCAAACCTTCAAACTTTTATTAAGTGTCGTTCACTATTACCTTCTATCTGTGTTTGCTTCTTCATCTTCTCTCTTCAAAACTCAATTATAACCATGGCAAAAACTTCCAAAACGGTACCACAAAAGGAGGGAGTTACTTCTTCATCACGCCAGTCTAAGGGTAAGTCAAAAACTCCTCCTACCATCGAGCAGCGCATCCCTGGTCCTTTCGACACCGTCTCTGATTTCACAATTGAAAAACCCACTTCTACACAGGGCCAATGTGAGCCCATGTCCCGATACATAAGTGTAGTATCGTATATAGGGTAAAAATTGACTGCCGTTGGGGGGAGGCGGCCCGAGTTGAAATCCCTACAACTGATGAAGGCATAATCACACATAAGGCTGGCTTTCTCAACGTATACACATACCCTTTTACCTTAGGCCCCGTAGATTCTTCCTCTCCACAGATTGACCCGGTGATTCTCGACTTTTGTCGTCAATACCGAGTGACACCCGGTCGGATTTATCCTTCTTTTTGGAGGATTGTATATATGATTCGACACATTACCAATATGGTCGAGGGAATGACTTTCACCCTTGACCATTTGATCAGATTATACAGCCCTCGTCTCTCCCGAGGGGGCCTAATTAAGCTGCACCGTCGATCTGCCAAGGCGTTCTTCTTCTACATTGATGAAGATAAGGATCTGCGATGGATGAGCCGATTTGTTAGAATCAGAACTTCGGACGTCGTCCCTGCTGATAGGATGCCGTTCCCGGAGGAATGGAATATGAAGCGCAAGTATCCCCATATTGATTATTTTTACCACCTCTTTTTCTTCTACCGATCTGTATTCCATCTCTTTCGATTGTGCAGCCACCGTCTAGTTCCCCGGCACGGTCCAGGACCTTCCAGGGTGGGTCAAAATTTTGGACTCCGGCTTTCCATACAACAAACCCGTCTGGTGCGACCTGGCTAAAACACGGTGGCAGGATAAGAACCACGGTTTGCCCTCATTGTTGTCATTTTCTCATTCTTTGTGAGTATTTTCGATGGTGGTATTTTTCGATATAACACGCTTGTGCAGGACTTGGGAAAGGCGTGTTGATGAGACCGCCCCCTCCTGGTGGGGAAGAGGCGCCGAAGACTGCCAAGGAAAAGAAAAGGAAGAAAGAGGCCTCGACGGAGTCTCCAAAATCCAAAAAGGCAAAGGCTCGGAAGCCCAAGACCGATGCCACGGTCCTATCCTCAATGGCCGTTGAGAGCCTGCAGGCCGAGGAGGAGAGTGATGATGCCTGCCCTTTGGTACAAAGGGAAAATTGAAGCGTTTACGCTTTGAAAATTGTAGGGTAGAAGACTACAAAGGGTGAGGTGGTCGGAGCGGGCCCGCCTTGTGCCGATGAGACCCTCGAGGAGGCTTCGGGTACAATTCCCGAGTCGTTTGTCGGACATGGCACAGTCCATACTGACGAGCTCAAGGGCCCATTTATGATACTTCTCGGGGGCGAGAGGAGGTCTCGATGGATGCCGATGTTGCAGGTGGATTCCAGTCGGGCCCATCATTTTCCCCTAGGGAGATACGAGATGCCCGGGACGGGAGTGCCCCCGGTTTGGGAACTTCTTATAGAGAGGGCGATGAATTCAAAGATTATTTCAAAGGTGTTGAAGAGGAGTCCGATATCGATGCCTCTTTTGCGCTCGAGGAGGTTTATAGGCTTCAAAATCAGGTAATCTTCTTTGATATAATATTCTATGCCTTGAATTTCTATTCTTTCTTTTCTAACTTTTTTCTTTCGTGCTGCAGGTCAAGAGGCTGTACGACCAAGCCTTCTCTAAGATGAAAGATGAGTTGACTCATCGTTGAGAGGAGATTAAGAAGCTCATATCAGACTCAGTTGAGCTTGAGGCTCTATGTGCCTGAAAAAAGGAGGAGCTGAGCAACCTCTGGGTAGACTCGGAGAGAGAGCTTCAAGAGAGGGCCGATTTTATCGAGCAGGTGCTCTGGCACTCAATATTTTTAACTTTTATTTCCATGCTCGGTGTTAATTAGCTTGTCTTCTGCATTTTTCAGATTAGGCAGAAGCAAGCCCTAGTGGGGCAGCTTCGAGAGGATGTTGCGGCCAAATACACCGAAATTCTTGAGCTGGCTCGGCTGAATGATGCCGTGGCTTCGGAGAGGGACACGCTTTGGGGGAGCTATCCTCGATTCAAGACCTTCTTCGAGATGCTCAGGAGGAGGCTGCCGCACTATCTACGACCAAATCTGAGGCCGACGAGTTCGTCTCATAATACAAAAGGGATGCTACTGCTGCGAATGATCGGGCTTGGGAGATATCCGAGAAGGCCGAGCTAAAGTTGGCTCGGGCAGTTGCTTATGCTCGCTTTCAAGCTAGGAGGCAAGCCTTCGAGGAAGTTAGTGCTAAGGGCATCGATCTCTTTGCCGAGATCGAATAAGTCAGGGCCCTGGAGGAAGAATCGGTAATGCCGACTACATTAGACAAGGGCTCTGAAAGCAGCTCGAGCAGCAGCGAAGGCGAAGAGTAGATTCACCTACTGTTTTTCCTTTTTCCTTTTTTTTTGTATACGGGACCCACGGGGGAAATTTTTGTAAAAATACCTTTATAAATACTTTTTTGAAATTGATGCGTGGCTAGAATTCATGATTTTAAGCATTATATACCTTGCATTTTATGGGATTTATGATAAAATACACGTCGTATGTGCCTAATGGGGTTTATTTTATGTGTAGGTGAAATGGAAATGGAAACGGGGCTAAACGGATGCAAATACGTCGAAAAATACGCGAAAGGGGACAGCCGGGTGATAGCCGGGCGACAAAGCCAAACAGCCTGACCCAGCCTGGCCTTACCCAGGCGTTTGGGCTGAAACGCCAGGGGGTGC